>VDFB02168108.1:0-17925 GCA_007258455.2 Sequoia sempervirens
CTCTCCCTCCTACCCCTCTCCTCTCTCCCCTCTACCTTAACCCTTAAACCCTAAACCCTTATACACCTTGTTGTCACCTAGAAATGCACCCTATGCACAGTTTGTAAGACTGAGCTTTCTAGTGAAACATTGGATCACTCCAAGGCTGTGGGTCACCTGAGATTGGAGTGAACCTCTAGAGAAGGCCGACTTTCTTTGGGTATCGCCTAAACTACTGATTCTCTGAAGGGAAAGGGAGAAAGAGAATGTATTGAAAGTAAAACTAACTCTATGGTGATACACCAAATTAATGAGAAATCAAAAAATGAAAACAGGATGAAACACACTGAAGAAAACTAGACTGCTGCTATTGTCACCTACTCAACATCACCTCGTTCAGCCCTATGCATCACTCTTGGGAGGTTCGGTTCACATACATATCTCGAGAAGGAAGGAACAATCTTCACAACTAAGTGGTATGAATGCAAATTTGGTAAAACACTGTTAAAGAAATACATACATAAGCTAACATACAGAGAATGAGAGTGGTGCGGGCATTAATACTTGTTTTCAAGATGAACTTTGTTTTGCATTCCAAAATTTTAGTTGAGTTACATAAACATACACTAATTGAGAAAGGATTGACGAAAAAATCACTAACTCCCTTGAATGCATAATTCCAACTACTTACAAAAAGGAAAAAAAAATGCCTTATATACAAACTGATATTGGCCCATTAGGGCTTACAAAAATATCGGAGCTCAGAAAAGATCTACCCTCAGATCTTTTGGATGAAGTTAATGCTGAAGCCTGCATGTCCCTGTTGTATGTGTCGGTGAAGAGTTATCCTCGTAGAAGCCTTCTTCAAATATTCTTCAGCTACCGCATTCATTCGATCCCTCATGTCCGATTGAGCTACTTTGGCTGCACCTTGAATGCTCTAAGCGTGCAACAGATACACGTCGCCCTTCATCCCATTGATGCTCTTCAGACTGCCACGGTTTACCCTCAGATTTTTCTGATTGGCTGAGTGAAAACCATGTAGCTTCCTCGGGTGGTCAAAACTTCCTCTGTTGAACCGCATATCAATGAGACACTAATCGTGTCTCCCCGACGCAGTTAAAACCTTTTCGTGAGTATCGACATAGCATGGAGTCATCGCTAAGAGCTCCTAGCGAGCCCAATGAATCATACCAATTCTACTGGAACCATCGACAAGACACTGTTTATCGCCAAGAGATTAGTGGGTTGACGAGTCACGTGGAGATCCCCTCTGTTGCTGAGACCAACCATGGTCGGTAAGACATCCTGTCGAAAGCCCCACAGTCATACCGAGTTCTCTTCTGTCATATCAGCATCTGCTTTTGTTGCCGAGACACACTCCATTCATTGAGACTCAATGTCGAAGTCTCCCAGCTGGGCCGAAAGTTCACTTTGAGTTCAGAGACAGCTTGCTTGGTCGGGAAGACATCTTGTTGACCCCATCCTCATTTTGTCTGAGCTCTTATTTTCCTTCGCAGAGACATAATGTATCTCCCACCGATGAGTCTACTTGCCCCAAGTGTGTCGCTGTAGCTTCCATCCGTTGGGGAGACCTCACATAGACTGCATTTTCTACACTGAAAAACTTAATGCATTATGAGTCGCCGAGACAAGGCAATTGTTACGCCAACAAGGATCCTTCATATTTTCCATCGGCGAGACATTCTGACTTCGCCTAGACCTCACGATGATCGCTCCAACCTACACCGATGAGCGCATCCTTCCAGTCAGGAAGACATTGGCCTGTCAGCCAAACCTCCTTATTTCGGGAAGAGGTTGTGCCGAAGGCACTTTAGCATTGGCGAGCGCATATTTTGTTTCACTTCGACAAGACTCCTTGGCATCGCTGAGACATCACACAGAAATCCCTTCCATTCAGTGAACTCTTCAGTCGGCAAGACACCTAGCGAGACCCCCTACTATCGGCGTGACCTCCTGTGTCGCCAAGACATTTCGTAGAACTCCCCCTCTTCTTGGAAAATTCCTTTTCGTTCTGAAGTCCTCACTGCTTGGTGAGACTCACGCCGAAGTATGAACCCTCATCCGACTTCTTTTATTTTGGCCTAACTCCTGCTGGTTGGGAAGAGGTTTCCCTGAGCTCCTTATGCTATGCCAAAGGCTCCTCCATTGTCGGTGAGACCCACGCCGAACTCCCTGTGAAACATTGTCGGCGTAACCCTTGCCGGTCGCTGAGACATTACTGCGAAAGCTTCAAGTGTTGGCGAGGCCTTTCTTTGTCTTCGGTGGCTCCTTCATACTTTCGTCAAGACATTCTGACTTTTCCTAGACCTCACATCGAGGTATTTTTCTCTTGGCGAGCTTCTTTTTGCTTCGTTGAGACCCAGGCCGAACTCCTGCATTCTTTCTGAGCTCTTCTCATCTTTCGACAAGACTTGCATTGATTCGGCAGGACCCTATGTCGAGCTTTGAAACTTTTGGCGAGCCCATCCTGGCATCGGCAAGAATCCTACTGAAGACCATCATATCGAGGCCCCCTACTCAGTCGGTGAAACTAAATGTCTTCGCCAAGACATTATGGCGAAGGCATCTCCTCTTGGCGATCTCCTTTTGTTGGTCTGAAAGACTTCACTGGTCACCAAGACTTACACCGAACTATTCATTCTGCCCGAGCTTCAAATCTTTTGTTTCACTGAGACTTCCTGGGTCGCCGAGACCTTTTGTGACTTCCCTTACTTACCCCGAATGCAAGCAGTCGGTGTGACTTTCTCACATCGCTGAGACCTCTCACTGACAGTGTTTCCTTCGGCGAGAGCTTCCCCGATGACCTGCCACCATCTGCTATCGGTGAGACATTGAACCTTCGCTGGGACTTCTCACCGAGCGCTGTAGGTCTCCCCGAAGCCCGTGGTCACCATGAGTCTCACCGAATGACGATTGAATGGCCTATCGGCCAAAGAAATCCATGCGGTAAGAGGTCATATCGAACCCCTCTTGGTATAGCGATAGGCTCCACAGTGACGCATTCGGAAAGACAAAGACTAGGTCATAGCGACCTGTCCAAAATGGAGTGTATCAAGCAGCCAGTCGGCTAGACGTTGAAAATGTCATGCCGACCTGGCTCTAATGGAGGCTGAGCATTAATATTGAGGCATGTTTCCAACAGAGCAGGCCTCCCAATTGAAATCCCCGTGAAATGTCATCAAATACATGAAGTAACCCTCAATGGAAACATCCATCTGGCCCTTATGAACACCTGCAACATAGATGCTTTGCTTGATTGAGCCTGAGGGTGAAAATTAGGTAACATTCCTAGCGACCTTTGCTGGATATTTGCCTACTAAACATGAAGACCAGTAGCCTAGGCCTATCCATTGGGCATGGAGTCATTTGGACAACTCAGAAAAGATCAAGAGTAGCTTTGTACATGGCTGTAACTCATCATGAGACTTACCAGAACACTTAGAAACTTATTGAAAACAAGAAAAACTGAAAAAGACTATTTATATGTGTTGAAACAACACTTAGGGAAAGTAAACTACATCTAAACCTACCCTATACTAACCAATAAGAAATTGATCAAACAAACCCATTGACAGGTTGGGAGAAATAACTGCCCATTCTCAAAAATTTATGATGTTTGCCATGCTAGAGAACAACTCAAGAGAAATGAAGTATGCATGAAAATTCAATGGATGGATGCAAAGTCTCTAGCAGAACATATTCAAGCTTACTAACCTTTTCATATGGAATGTAAACATTCCCGTTCTGAGGTGGAAAGGTAACTTGAGTGCGCTCCTCCTGAGCAGTACCCTCATGCTTGGGTGTATGATTCATTCTTGGTGCAGTATTGGACTCCATCTGAGCTAGGTACCTGATTGGACAGCCCCTGGTAAGGGTAAAACTTGAACTTTTCTTGCTGATCTTCTGCTCATGAACTACCATCTAAACACCTATTTCTTCAACAAAAAACAAAGAGATAGCATCCTCCATCACATCTTCAATCAATTCATCAACCTCTGGCTCTTTTATGCACCAGAATGGAAGCTTCTCATAATTCTCATCATCACTAGAAGAGTTACATTCTGATTCAGGCTTGTCTTTTTCAACGCAAGAAGACAAAAATTCAAGTGGTGATGAAGTCTCAGGTCCCTCTGTACAATGAAATGGAAGTTCCTCCAACCAGTTATGACTCTGCAAATCAGGCTCATTAGGCTCCTCCTGCCGTTTCAACATTTTTCCAAGCTGTTGCTCCAGATCATCATGGCTATTAGCCTTTTCTAATTCTTTGCCATCCAATGTTGAACAAAACTGTTCAATAATACATGTGCACAACTCTTCAAAAAGATCAACATTGGCTCCTTCACCCAAAACATGCTCTAAAACATCAAATTTCTCATCTATCAACCACTCTCCAATGTCTTCTTGTTGTTCCATCATTTGTTGATGTTGCTTTCTATATTCCTCCATAGCTAGATGCCACAAATCAATATTTTTAGTCTCCTCAGAGTCGAGTGAATTGTACTGGTCAAAGGTCTGCCCTTCTTTTACTTCCTGGATGCCAAAGCATGATTTCATTTGCATGATAGGTGAAGGAAACTCACAAGGTGACTGAGATGGGACCTTCCAACTTGGAATTCTGAGGGTAGAAGACTTAGTGACAGGCTCACTAAAGAGCTTGGAAGGCTTCTCTTGTTTAAAGCTAGGAAACCTATATTCGGAAGCCTCCTCTTTCATCAGATGATTCAACATTACAGGAGGAGGTGAGTTGACACTAGGAATGGAAAGGGTTGCCTGTGTTTCATACCTTTGTGCTTGATAATCTAAATAAACCCGACTGCCTTGTACCTGAGCAGATAAGAATTTCATTTTCTCTTCTTTGGCTGCTACCTCTCTCTCAAGATCTTCTTCAAACTGACATCCCAACTCCTGTTGCTGTGAAAGAAGCTCTTTTTGTTTCTTGATGTTGACCAACATGTCATTCATGTAGCAAAACACCTTACTGACATCATTAATCTACATATATTCAAACCTCTGGCTCAAGGCCCACAACACACAGTCAAACTGTTGGAGCAGGTCCATTATAGCTTGGCAATGATTCTTTAAAGGCTTATTAATTGTAGACACCTAGGCTGCTGGACCAATTATTATGAAGTTGGAGTCGCCATGATATGCTAATATTTTTCCTTTAAAAGGCTTATAATTTATTGGCTGCTTATCAAAAACCAATAGTAAACATATAGTTTCCAAATTGTCTGTTTGGCAGTCCCACCGAGCGTGCCAGAAACTGTTGTCACCTAGAAATGCACCCTATGCACAGTTTGTAAGACTGAGCTTTCTAGTGAAACATTGGATCACTCCAAGGTTGTGGGTCACCTGAGATTGGAGTGAACCTCTGGAGAAGGCTGGCTTCCTTTGGGTATCGCCTAAACTACTGATTCTCTGAAGGGAAAGGGAGAAAGAGAATGTATTGAAAGTAAAACTAACTCTATGGTGATACACCGAATTAATGAGAAATAAAAAAATGAAAACAAGATGAAACACACTGAAGAAAACTAGACTGCTGCTGTTGTCACCTACTCAACATCACCCCGTTCAGCCCTATACATCACTCTTGGTAGGTTCGGTTCACATACATATCTCGAGAAGGAAGGAACAATCTTCACAACTAAGTGGTATGAATGCAAATTTGGTAAAACACTGTTAAAGAAATACATACATAAGCTAACATACAGAGAATGAGAGTGGTGCGGGAATTAATACTTGTTTTCAAGATGAACTCTGTTTTGCATTCCAAAATTTTAGTTGAGTTACAGAAACATACACTAATTGAGAAAGGATTGACGAAAAAATCACTAACTCCCTTGAATGCATAATTCCAACTACTTACAAAAAGGAAAAAAAATGCCTTATATATACAGACTGATATTGGCCCATTAGGGCTTACAAAAATATCGGAGCTCAGAAAAGATCTACCCTCAGATCTTTTGGATGAAGTTAATGTTGAAGCCTGCATTTCCCTGTTGTATGTGTCGGTGAAGAGTTATCCTCGTAGAAGCCTTCTTCAAATATTCTTCAGCTACCGCATTCATTCGATCCCTCGTGTCCGATTGAGCTACTTTGGCTGCACCTTGAATGCTCTAAGCGTGCAACAGATACACGTCACCCTTCATCCCATTGATGCTCTTCAGACTACCACAGTTTACCCTCAGATTTTTCTGATTGGTTGAGTGAAAACCACGCAGCTTCCTGGGGTGGTCAAAACTTCCCCTGTTGAACCGCATATCAATGAGACACTGATCGTGTCTCCCTGACACGGTTAAAACCTTTTCGCGAGTATTGGTATAGCATGGAGCCATCGCTGAGAGCTTCTAGCGAGCCCAAAGAATCATACCGATTCTACTGGAACCATCGACAAGACACTGTTTATCGCCAAGAGATCAGTGGGTTGACGAGTCACGTGGATATCCCCTCTGTCGCTGAGACCACCCATGGTTGGTAAGACATCCTGTCAAAATCCCCACAGTCATACTGAGTTCTCTTTTGTCATATCGGGATTTGCTTTTCTCGCCGAGAAACACTCCATTCGCTGAGACTCAATGTCAAAGTCTCCCTGCTGGGCCGAAAGTTCACTTTGAGTTCGAAGAGAGCTTGCTTGGTCAGCAAGACATCTTGCCGACCCCATCCTCATTCTATCTGAGCTCTTCTTTTCCTTCACTGAGACATAATGTATCTCCCACCGATGAGTCTACCTACCCCAAGTGTGCCGCTATAGCTTCCATCCGTCGGGGAGACCTCACATAGACTACGTTTGCTACACCGAAAAACTCAATGCATTCTAAGTCGCTGAGACAAGGAAATTGTTACACCGACAAGGATCCTTCATATTTTCCATTGGCAAGACATTCTAACTTTTCCTAGACCTCACGGCGATCACCCCAACCTACACCGATGAGCGCATCCTTCCGGTCAGGAAGACATTGGCCTATCGGTCATACCTCCTTATTTCGGGAAGAGGTTGTGCCGAAGGCACTTTAGCTTTGGTGAGTGCATATTTCGTTTCACTTTGGCAAAACTCCTTGGCATCGCTGAGACATCAAACATAAATCCCTTCCATTTGGTGAACTCTTCATTCGAAAAGACACCTAGCGAGACCCCCTGCTGTCGGCGTGACCTCCTATGTCGCCGAGACATTTCGTAGAACTCCCCCTCTTCTTGGCGAATTCCTTTTTGTTCGGAAGTCCTCACTGCTCGGTGAGACTCACGTCAAAGTATGAACCCTCGGCCAACTTCTTTTCTTTCGGCCTAACTCCTGCCGGTCAGGAAGAGGTTTCCTCGAGCTCCTTATGCTATGTTGAAGGCTCCTTCGTTGTCGGTGAGACCCACGCTGAAATCCCTGGTGAATCACTGTCGGCGTAACCCTTGCAAGTCGCCGAGACATTACTGTGAAAGCTTCAAGTCTTGGCGAGGCCTTTCTTTGTCTTCGGTGGCTCCTTCATACTTTCGGTGAGACATTCTGACTTCGCCCAGACCTCACACCGAGGTATTTTTCTCTTGGTGAGCTTCTTACTGCTTCGCTGAGACCCACGCCAAACTCCTGCATTCTTTTTGAGCTCTTCTCATCTTTTGGCAAGACTGGCACTGATTCGGCAGGACCCTATTTTGAGCTTTAAAACTTTTGGTGAGCCCATCCTAACATTGGCAAGACTCCTACCGAAGACCATCATATCGAGGCCCCTTACTCAGTCGGCGAGACTAAATGTCTTCACCGAGACATTACGACGAAGGCATCTCCTCTTGGCGATCTCCTTTTGTTGGTTCAGAAGACTTCACTAGTTGCCAAGACTTAGACCGAACTCTTCATTCTGCCCAAGCTTCAAATATTTTTTTTTCGCTGAGACTTCCTAGGTCACCGAGACCTTTTGTGACTTCCCTTACTTACCCCAAATGCAAGCAGTTGGTGTGACTTTCTCACATTGCTGAGACCTCTCACCGACAGTGTTTCCTCTGTCAAGAGCTTCCCCGATGACCTGCCACCATCTGCTATTGGCGAGACATTGAACCTTCGCTGGGACTTCTCACCGAGCGCTGTAGGTCTCCCCGAAGCCCGTGGTCGCCGTGAGTCTCGCCGAATGACGATTGAATGGCCTATCGGCCAAAGTAATCCATGCGGTAAGAGGTCATACTGAACCCCTCTTGTTATAGCAATAGGCTCCACAGTGACGCATTCGGCAAGACAAAGACTAGGTCACACTGACCTGTCCAAAACGGAGTGTATCAAGCAGCCAGTCAGCTAGATGGTGAAAATGTCATGCCGACCTAGCTCTAATGGAGGCTGAGCATTAATATTGAGGCATGTTTCCAATAGAGCAGGCCTCCCAACTGAAACCCCCGTGAAATGTCATCAGATACATGAAGTAACCCTCAATGGAAACATCCATCTAGCCCTTATGAACACCTGCAACATAGATGCTTTGCCTGATTGAGCCTGAAGGCAAAAATTCAGGGATAACAAGTATAATAGAAAACTTAAGAGATCACATCAAACTAGATTTATATAAAGAAGCTATGTAAAAAGATGCAAAAAAGTGAACTTATAAAAAGAGGACATGAAAATACATGTTCAATAGATATATAAATGCATGATGAAATAATGCACCTTATAATCATATTTTAAAATTGTTTAATTTTGTTTTCGAACAAGAGAATGGACTCATTAATAAAAAAAATATATATTTACATTTAAGAAACCTTTTGCAAATTTGTTTCGAAACTTCTCTTTCATATACATTGTTATATTGTTCTAATTTTCCCTTTTAACCATTTATCTCTTGAAAAAAATCTCCAAATTGATGGAATATCATTATTTAATAAAAAAAACATATATATATTTACATTTAAGAAACCTTTTGCAAATTTGTTTGGAAACTTCTCTTTCATATACATTGTTATATTGTTCTAATTTTCCCTTTTAACCATTTATCTCTTGAAAAAAATCTCCAAATTGATGGAATATCATTATTTTTTGTTATTCCAAGTCAATTAAGGATGTTAATTTAATGAATTACAATAGATAATTTAGTTAGAAATTAGACTTGCCACTCCTTTTTAAGCACAAAATCTAAATGCATTATTATTCATTGACCTTGTAAATCCTCCTAGAATGAGAGATAATTGAATGTGTGTGTTGTCTAAAATGAATGGAAACAAATCTTTTTATACCAGTACATAATAATTTACATAGGCACCCACACACACACAACTTTTGGTGAGAAAGGAAAAGGGGGAAATAGGCCAATTTGAATTTAGGAAAGTTGAGTTCATTCTTATGCGGATCACCCTATGATTATGGACTTGACCTAGGATAAGATAGATGGAATAGATCATGATAAACATTGAGTTTGAGAATCAATGCATATATTATTATGGATAATTAGAAGGATAGATCAAATGTATGAGAACATTAAGTGAGATGTTGTGTAGATAAAAGTGAGGTAAAATCTATGTAAATGTGTCTAAATTTATATTAGAATATGGCATTTATCAAAATACATATCTACCAAAACATTGTCCAAAAATAGATTTATGCTTTCCATTTATACATGTTTTCGTGTTATTTATTTAAGAGCTATTTTATATGTCATGATCATATATAAAAATTGAAACACAATAAAATGTTTAAAAAATTAAAACTATTTAAAAATTATTAATTTTTTTATTTACTTAAAAATTATATTATATTTTTTGATTTACTTAAAACTTTTATAATTAATATTATTTTTAAACATTTTTTAAATAAATATAGATTATGTTTATATCTATTTTATTTAATAATTAAAATAAATTATATTAACATTGCTAGATAAGTAATCCTTCATTATATATTTATTATTAAATATTTTAAATTATAATATAAGCTTTATTACACACTTTAATAAAGAAGGTAGTAAAACATAATTATTGGCTCTAATTAAACTACCGTTACACCTAATTTGTCTCTTAAGAATAATTAAGAGATGCAATTTTAGGATAACCTTAAATAATAGTTTTCTTCTTAAAATCCTTGCTTCAATTTTCCTTCATACGATATGGGGTATTCATAGTAGTTTATTCCACCATATTTAATCCCCTGGGAACTAACATGAAAACGGAAGTGCGAGAATGTTTAGAGACGGAATCCGGAGAAAACGAAAATGTGGAAATGATAGAGAATGTCAATGTCACTTCATGGGACCCACGGGCCATGCCACCTAAGGGAGTGTACCCAGAGGTGTCGGTTAATCCGCACTTGGGTTGGCTCCTATGTTATATATTTCAAGCACAATAAAAGAAAACTCAGAGAAAACAAGAAGCAAACAGTTATTATTAGCAAGGTTTTTCAATTCATTTGATTTTTGTGATCATTTTACATGGCGTTGTGCAAAATCATATTGGAAGAGTTTACTCAAAAAATGCATTATGGTATGTTGAGTTATCACACTGCCAAAAATAGCTACTCTAGCATACCGTGCACTTAAACAATAGATTATTTTGCATGGATAGTATTTTTTTTTTTTTTTGGTATCTAAATTGCAATGTAGCATATCAATAACATTAATTAGGTATTGTTATAAGACACATTAGATTTATATGTTCTTAATGAATTTAATCTTCTCAAATTTGTTGCAGATTGTAAGAGATTTAGTTGTGCACATGGCAAAGCTACATGTTCAACTTTAAAGGAATATGGATGACTATGACATGATTGTGAAAAATCCATTGCTAAGTGTTTTGAGAATATTTTGTTTCTGCTAGAAACTATTATTTAGTTTTTAACTATGATTGAGAGACAGTTTTATTGTTTGTAAAGTATTTAGTACGACAATTTTTCAAACTACCAAACTATTTAAAAGTATGATCTTACAATCACAATGTTTCAATCTAGGTAATTTTATTCAATAAGATTATATAGTTGTGCATAATAGCATGGACTGCTATTATAGATAAATGAATACGGAAAATTGTTTCAAAATCCTGATATTTTGTAGTTATCATTGTTTAAGAAATTTATATTGAGTGTTCTAAGTATTGTGTGCTAGCTCTTAAATATATTTTGATATTGTTTCTAATACAAATAGACTTAGTATAATGTTGGGACTATTTTTAGTGTTTTGTGATATATCCCGAATAATAAGAAATAATGCACAAAAATAATTGTTGTATATAGTAATTGTAATCTGACTCTAAAAGCAAGTAGATTTAGTTCTATAAAATCAATCAATTATTCTAGATGTTTATTCTTTTAAATTTGAGTAATAAACATTATTAATGATATGCATATGGAACTTGGATTGCTTCTACAACAGAGTAAATACACAGTATTTTCAAGCACATAGTCCCAGTCCAATATTTTTAAATTTGGTTGGTTGTTCGCTTTCTCTATGATGATTAATTGAAATAATAACTAAAAATGTTTTGTAATATTAAGAGATAAGGTTTGTAAATATTATTAGTTTTTAAATGGATTGTGATCAATTCAATAAATTATACATTCTTGCCTCTTATTTTAACTTTTATAGTCATAAAAAAACTATTAAATGATAAAGTATAAAACTTTAGAATTCATAATCATTGCAAGGTCTGAAAAAGATACCATAATGTATGTTTGTGTACTTGATCATCCTTAATTGTGCAATTCCAAGTACTAGTTATTAGGTGTATATTTTTCCAATAATGAAGTTGACTTGAGGGAGGGATATGCTTTTATTCTAATACCAAAATCAAGGAAAAATAGAATGGACAAAACTAGTGTAGAACTATAATTTCATAACAAGAAATTTAGTACAATTTTTAATAACATATCTATAAGAATATATTGGCAATGATTATTATTTTGTTTAAAAACAAATTTGACCATGAGCAATAGAATACTCAGCCACTGTTCAAGTTTTTGTTGTCAGAGACCAATGCAAAGAATTATGTTGAGTGTGATAAACAAGAAAGTCCATAAGTAATCTTAAGAGATTGAATAGTGTCCCTTCCTTGATTGTTGCTAGGACTATCATGTAGTCTCAATATACTAGCATTAACATGTATTGATAATGTTAAACATTTTAACCTATAACCAAGTTATATTGATGTTTGTTCAAGTTCATTCTTGAAAAATAAATAATACTATCAAAATTTATTTGTTACAAAAATTCTTTGTTTAAAAAATCTAAATCTGAACGATTTTTTCCATTGACCTTTCATAAATTTAAAAATACATAAAAATGTGCATTTAGCATTTTTTTAAAATACCCTTAGAATCATTTAAAGGTGAATGGGTGATGTCACAGTTCTTTAGTAGGTTTACATTATGGGGTGCTAGCGAGCTGTTCAAACCATAAGGCCCTCCATATTTTTTGTTTTCCGTTTGTTGGACGGGTGCTACAAGGGTGTGTGGTGGAAAGAAGGTGTGGGCAGATTTTTTTTGGTGTTTTGTGTTGTGGTGGGGTCGAAGGGTGTAGGGTCTGGCAAGTAGGGTCGGTGGTGGGCTGAGTGCGGTGTGCGGATTGGGGTTTGGGGTTGGCATGAGGGGTGAGCAGGCTGGTGTGGGGTTTGGTTGTGTGGGGTGGGGTTTGATTGTTTGGTTATGGTGGGTGTCGAGTGTAGTGAAATGGCTGGGGTTTCCAAGAGCTTGGTGATTGCAGGTGCGAAGTCGTCTTCGGGTATGTCTGCAAACATGCATGTATAAATGAAGGATACCTCATATGTGGGTGAGAGCTCCAAACTTAAAAAAGTGAATGGTCATTTGCCACGCACTCAAGCTCGTCTAGTTTTGGTTATCTCTCCAAAATCAGTGCACGAGGACTTCTCTTATTGGACTCAACATCTTTTGATTTGTAAGTTTTTGGGTATTCATGTTCCCCTCTCAGCTTTGGAGTCCTAGATGCGTCGTACTTGGCAAGTTGAGGGTGATTTTGATATTCTAGTGGCTGGGAATGGCTACTTCTTGGTTGATTTTTTGTGCATTTCGGATTGTAATCATGTTTTTGAGGGAGGCTTGTATTTTTACAATCAGGTGGGATTGTTCATGAAACCCTGGCATGGAGGATTCAATACTATACAGGATCTTCCTTCCTAGGTTCTTGTGTGGGTCCACCTGCCATGGTTTCCTTTGGAATTTTGGAGAGAAAATATTTTGCAACGGATTGTTGCATTGTTGGGGAAGTCGGTTGCCATTGCTCAGACTACTTTGGTTAAAAAGGTATTTTCTTTTGCTCACATTTGTGTTGAAATTGACCTAAATAATCCTTTGCTAGATTCTTTGGAAATTTGTATTGGCTCTACTTCATGGATTCAATAGATAGATTATGATTCTCTCCCTTTTCGATGTCATTTTTGTCATGAGTATGGACACCTCCAGCACCAATGTCCTCGTGCATCCAAAGTGGCTGGGGTTTCTTCTCATCCTTCATCAAAGCCTTCGGTAGAGAAGGGAGATAACCTCAAGGGGCCTGTGGCAAAGGGGGGCTTTGATAAGGATGGCTTCACTCTTGTTAAGCTGAAAGCTAAGGGGAGGGGTTAGAAGCGAGCCTATAAGGACAGATAGAGTGATCAAGGGTTTGATCGTTTTGAGGTCTTGGATAAGCAGGCCTTGGAGGAGGGGATTCCTATTGAGATTTTTTCTGGGGCTACTAGTATGCATCCAAGGCTAGAGCAGGCAATTGTTGTTAAGGACACTTCTTTTCCTTTGGAGCAAGGGAGTTATGGGCCTCTGGATGCTTCTGCTGGTTTACAGGATGATCTTATTTTAGCATATTTAGCTAAGGATGCTTTGTCTTCAAGTAAAGGTCGGGAGTCGGCCTCTTATCTGGGGGTGCTGCAACACCCTCTCAAGAAGGGGCATTTTAAGCACTCCTCTAAAGTCGGTCATAAAAAGGATGTGGACAAGATTAAAGCTACTGGGGATTTGATGGTGGAATCTGGGTCTATTAAGACCATTGATGCCCACTTCACTCAACCTTCCTCATGATTATTCTTTCATGGAATGCAAGGGGGCTGAATAGCGCCTCTCATCAAAAAGATATTCAAGATTTGATTGGGGTTCATTCTCCAGATATCTTTTGTGTTCAGGAGACTAAGCTTCAGGTGGACTTCATGCTTCAGCATGCTCCTTGTATTTGGTTTTCTAGTCAGTGTCAGTGTATTAGTTCTAGGGGAAGTTTTGGAGGCTTGGCACTTTTTTGGGATCCTCATAAGGTTGTTCCTCGCTGGTGGATTTCTAGCCATTCCTCTATTTCACTGGTGGCTTCAGTTTTGGACTCTAGTGAGACTATTTTGATTAGTAATGTTTATGCTCTGATTGATATCTGTGGTAAAAGCCAACTTTGGGCCCATATCAGATATGTTAGGTCCTATGCACCTTATTTTCCTTGGATCTTAGCTGTGATTTCAATTATGTCTTGAGTCTTGAGGAGGAAAGAGGGGGTTGTCGAGACTAGGTCCTTCTTTAGACTTGTTTCGGGCTAATGTGGATTCTCTTGCTCTTGTTGATGTTAAACCCTCTAATGGTATTTTTACTTGGAATAACCGACAGAGTGGGCCTGAAGCAATTTTTGGGCGGCTTGATTAATTTCTTGTTTCTAGTTTTTGGGTTGGGGGTAGTTTGGTCACTTGCTCTGAGATTCTAGATTGGTGCAGCTCTAATCATTCACCAATTAAGTTTCCAAATTCTTTTCCTACTCCAAAGAAACCTCCTTTCAAATTTCAACTTATGTGGCTTTGTGATTCTTTCTTGTATAATCGTGTCGCTCAGTGGTGGTGGGATGGAGCCCCTACGTATGGTACTGCTATGTATTATTTTGTTAAGACTAGCTGCATTGTGTTAAGTATCATCTTAATCGATGGAATAGGTGGTGTTTTGGAAATTTTTGGACCAAGAAAAGAGAATCACAGGAGTGTCTTACTGTTATTACTCTCAAAATAAGGGATCTGGGATTTTTAGAGGCTCTTGGGCATGTTGAGTCCCAGCCCTAAAATTGGTGGAGGAATGGGAGCTTCCTGAAGAGATTTTCTAAAAACAAAAGGCTAGGATTGATTGGCTTTAGGAGGGGGACATGAATACTATTTTCTTTCATCATTTTGTGCAGGCCCATTGGAATAAGTGTTATATCTCTTCTCTTGTTAATTTTGAAGGCTTAGCTATATCTTCACAACAGGCTTTTCTAGAGAAGCTCACTATTTCTTCTCTGCTCTGTTTACTGAGGATTCACTTCCTATTGCAGTTGAGGAGAATATGGTTCTATCTTGTATTCTTCTTTGATCTCTAATGTGATGAATGTTTCTCTTATTCATCTGATTACTTTGTCTGAAGTGGAGGAGGTTGTGTTTGGGATGAATAAGGGGAAGGCTCTTGGCCCTGATGGGTTTCAAGTTGAATTTTTCCATGAGTTTTGGGACATTGTGAAGCTGGATTTGTTGGAGGTTGTTCATGAGTCTCTTCATAATAAGCAAATGCTTCGTGCCCTGAATGCTACTTTTCTGGTTCTCATTCCTAAGAAGGAGGGTGTTGATAGGATTGAATTCTTTAGACCTATTGCACTTTGTAATGTGGTGTACAAGATTATTATGAAGATGATTGCATAGTGGCTTAAATCTTGTTTGCATGTTGTCATCTTTGAGGAGCAAGAAGGCTTTGTGGAGAGTCGTCAAATTTTGGATGGGGTGGTGGTTGCCTCTGAGGTCATTCATTCCATGGCAGCCTCTAAGGATAGGTCTATGTTCATCAAACTGGATATGGCTAAAGTGTATGACAGAGTTAAATGGAGTTTTCTTCAAAAAATTGTGTTGGCCTTTGGGTTTTCTTCTGAGTGGGTGAGTTGGACTATGAGTTGTGTGACTTCTTCCTCATTTTCAGTTATTGTGAATGGGGAACCTTCAGAGTTGTTTGGGGAAACCAGGGGCCTTTGTCAAGGGGATCCGCTCTCTCCCTATTTGTTTATTATTATGGTGGAGGGGTTGGGCCGCTTTTTGAAATTATGGATCTCTCAAGGATTGATTCATGGTTGGCAGTGGGGGTTGGGTCTTCCAACACTTTCTCATCTCCAGTTTGTGGATGACACCTCTTTTATGGGGTTGGCTCGTATTCGTGAAGCTAAATATTTTAGGCAAGCTTTGGATATCTACCTTGCTGCTTCGGGCCAAAAATTCAATGAGCAGAAGTCTTCTATTTTCTTTTTTAATAATCCTCAGGCTATCCAGCAAAGGATTGTAGCTATTCTTTGGTTTCAAATTGGGTCTCTACCCTTTGTCTATTTGGGGATTCCTCTTGTTGCCGGTCGTCAGCTTAGGTCCTCCTGGAAAATGTTGCTTGATAAGTTGAGGAAGTAGGCAACTCATTGGACTCATTGATGGTTGTCTACAGCTACTATAGTTACTCGCCTTAAGTTTGTTATCCAAGCCCTTCCCATCTACAGGTGCTTTGTTCAATCGGCCCCTATGTATTTCCTGAAGGAATTTGATGCTCTTTCTTATCAATTTCTTTGGATCGGCAACTTGATGTCTTCTAAGTGGAGCCTTGTTAAATGGAATTTTGTGTGTAGACTGAAGCAAGAGGGTGGTCTTGGTCTACACTCTACTATTTTGAACGGGAAAGTTCTTGCTACTAAGTTGTACTGGCATTGGTGTACCAATCAGGACCAGTTATGGGCCTGTATTCTTAACTATAAGTATCTTAGAGGTGTTACCTCTTTTGAGGCTCCTCATTATCCTCTGGAGGGGAGTGGTTCTATGATATGGCATACTTTGAAAGTGGGGGCTCAATTGATTAAGCATGTTTTGTTTTGGATCTTCCACTCGGGGTTACAAGCTCTCTTTTGGTTGGATTCTTGGGATGGTCACCCACTTATTCTTTCTACTTTTCCTCATCTTCAGCCCCTTTGTGATGTTTTTACTACTATTGGCTGGGGTACAGTGGAGCACTACAATATTGTGGAGCATTGTGGTTTTTCTGTTACCTTTTCTTTGGAAACACCCTTGGGAGTGGCCTCCTGGGGGGTCTGAGGGGGATAGGCATGAACTTGCACAACTTTTGGCTTCCCGCACTTGTAATTCTCTAAGGGGACCAGATATTTTGGCTTGGTATGGTTATGATATGTCTAGGAAGTACTTTGTGTCTACTGGTTATAAACAGTTGGGTAGGCAGTTGTTTGGGGATACTGAGGTCCCTTGGTGGAAGCGAGTTTGGCACAAGTTGTCATGGCCCAAATGCAATTTATTCATGTGGTTAGTGGCTCAAAATTGATGACTTACTTGGGACAATTTATGCAAGCATGGTTTTCAAGGCCCCTCAATTTGTGTGTTGTGTCAAGCTGCGAAAGAGAGTGTCTGTCATCTCTTCTTCCAATGTTCTTATGCTCAGGAGACTTGGCATTGTTGGTGGAGGGTGTGGAATACACCCTGTGGGCATGTTTCCTCATTGGATGAGTTTGTGGATAAGTGGGGTAGGGCTTCTGTTTCTACCTCCTTTCTTCAAGTTGCTTGGGCTATTGGCCCATCCTTCATTATTTGGAATCTTTGGTTGGAGAGGAATCATCAGATTTTTCAGGATGTGTTGTTGGTGGCCCCTCATGTGTGGTGGAAGATTTTTCATTCTTTGGGTGAAATGGTTATGGCTAAGTGTGATTTGACAAATTTGGTGGCTCCTTTTGATGCTGGTTGTTTTAATCATCTTCATCTCCCACGTCCGCAATAGTAGCTCATGTGCAATAGATGTAGACATCCAACTCTGAAAGTGAATAGAGAGGGAAGATGGTCCCTTCCTCCTCAGGGAGTTCTTAAAATTAGTACAGATAACTCTTCTTGAGGAAACCCTGGTCATGCTAGTATTGATGCTATTAGTTGGGATAGTTTTGGAGATGTACAGTTTATCTTCTATGTTTATAAGGGTCTTCATACTAATAATCTAATGGAGGCTAAGGCAAT
>VDFB02168109.1:0-22380 GCA_007258455.2 Sequoia sempervirens
TAGCTATGTGGGGTAAAATTAGGAGAAATTAGGGAGCCAAAAACTCAAGAAAAACTAGGCCCCGTGGGGCCTATATATACCATGGTAGGCACCTAGAAGGGTCATTTTCACTATTCATTATGAATATTTTGTTGAATTTATTGAGAGAAAAATCAGAAAAAGGCTAAGAAAATGAGAGTATGAGGCACCTAGATTGGATTAGTTATGATCCCACATAGCTGAGGGTCTTGAGGTGAACTAGGTAGGCCTCAAAACCTCTTCATTTGTGTATTTTTAATCATTTTAGCTAGTTTTTAGATGTAGAGTAGCTTTGGCATCTTGGATGTGCACATGCTTCCTTTGTGTGCACTAGGATTATCATCACCAAGAAACATTGTCATCCTGGCACCTTCAATAGTCGATTGAGACATTGGTGTAATGCACAGATGTTTATGCGATGTGAATCTATCCCCCAATATCTTAATCTTTTTTGAGAGTGTTCTTAGCAGGCTATGTTTTGACTTAAAAAATTTCATTTTACGTAGGACTACCTTGAGATCAAGGAGCATCTTGGTGGGTGGGTGCTTCACCTACTTAGAAGGCAGGGGGACTATCTATTAGATGACAAGGTTACACACCTACAACATGTTGGTCTCTGGCACATGTACACTATGCCAGAGATGTTATACCACAACATGATGCTAATGGTCGTGATCGAGAAGTGGGATGCCACCACATCAAGCTTCTAGTTACCAAATAGAGAGATGACCATGACACTATAGGATGTCTACAACAACCTTGGCCTTCCCATCCATTGCTAGCGGGTGGAGTTCGATAATATGTGTTTGATATGAGAGAAATCAGAGGGTGTTCACTACTACTCCAACTAGATGGAAAATAGGGATTGGACTAGGTAGATTTACACCCAATGGTTCAAGCAAGCCCATACAACTACACCCATATTACACTAGGTCATGGTGGTCATTGTGGCCATAGGAGTCACCATAGACGGGTGAAGCTATCACCTGTAAGGGGGCCTCATCCATACCATTTTTGAGATGGTGGAGGATCATATGGTGTTTGCATGGGAGTGCAACATGCTTGTGCATCTCTATCATAAGTGAAGGAGCTACATCCATTACAAGTACAAAAGCCTCACCACATGCACACTACTATAGGTGTGGGATTTCACACACATCACTCTCACAAGGAAGAAGGGCTATCCTTGAGTGTGGGATTATACAGTGCCCTTGGCTCACATGTATGAGCTTGTGTGGTAGTGGCACCATGGAGATCTATAGTTTTGGCCATTATATTTTGATACATTGACAATATATCAAATTAGATAGAGACCCCATAGGCTATTCTGTTGGGTTGATGATTACAGATTCCTTCAAAACCTATAGCGTGAACATTTTATTTTGGGTTGCACAAATTTTGTGATTATGCCATACTACCAAAGCTAAATTATGCAGCAACATGGTCACATTTAAACCATTCGCTTGATAGTCCACACATACACCCAAGTTGTTCGAAGTGTTGTATAACTAGGGGACTATTTATGTCCCACAATTACAAATGCCATACTTTTGGATGAAAATGTTGATGATCAAGATCTATCTACAATGGTTATGGTAGATAATGTAGGGGTTCAGAGGGGCTTTCCAACATGGTGGGTAGCACACTTTCCAACACCGATATTTATGATGGATGCCTCGATGGTGGATTTTAGCCTACAAGGGGATGCACAACTAGAACCACTAGGGAAGAGATGGAGGGCTCAAAGTGGTGAGGGAGGGCAAGAGTAGCAATAGTAGGAGGAGCCTCAATAAGAGAAATATGACTAGGCTGAGGTTAGAGTGGCATCACCAACACAAAGGTAGTAGCAAAGGATTTCCTCTCCTATAGTGGCTATCCTAGTTTCATTGGTTTCCCTAGTACCACTCCTTATCCCAATGGAATCCTTGATAGCACCTAGGGAAACTCATGATGTTGGTGATGTGAGGCCTAGCACCCCTCCTCCTCCTAATCCATACTAGGAATGAGGGGATCTAGGTATAGCAGTCACAATATGTAATTTAATTTTAGTACTATTAGTTTTCATATCATGTATATATATATTTTTATTTTTAGTTTTGTATCTATCCATCTCATGATAGTAATATTCTTCATCTCTTTGTGGTTGTAGTGGATACACAGGGATGGACTATATTTTTTTTCTAGTGCATATAAGAGGTGGCCCATACTGTGCCTATCAAGGGGCAGTCCTAGACTCTTATCGGCTAGTTTCAATGAGGTGTCATGCCAATATTTTTGAGTTGGTATCCCACCTTAGGACTACCTATGAGGAGGCGTAAGTGGAGATTATGTAGAGGACCACGAATGACACTACTCTATTAGGATAATAAGATCAGCTATCAAGGGAGCTAAGGATAGAACTAGTTAAGCAAGATCTAGCCATGACAAGGGATAATGGTGTTGAGTAGGCAAATGATGCCCTACAAATCCATTGATGACCTCATGGAGCAACCAACAATAGTGATCCTAGTAGGTGATTAGAAATTGCAGGAGGATCTCATCCAAGCCCATGTTCATATTTCCTCCATTAAGGGAGAGATGAGGGGGATGCATGTGTCCATGTCCATCTCATGCTCACATTGCACCCAATTGATCTCCATTATGCAATCTTGACCCTAGATACAACCATAGCTAGAGCATAGGGCTCTGGGAGCCATAGGCCTAGGGCTTAGAGAGCCTTTTTTGTACATCATTTTTGTAGTCATGACATATATTTTGTAGATTATTTTTTAAGTATAGACACTGATAAACATATACAACAACCACTCATTTTTTAACGATAGTGGCATGATACATGTACACGACATTGATATTTATATGTATATACACATGAGATGCTGATTCTAAAATTATGGCATTCTTTATGTAATGTGTATGTCCCTTACTTTCATGTATGTTCATGCTATGGATTTTATATATATGAATGTATATCTAGAGTAGATGCTATCATGATTTAACAAACACACATCGATGTATGTTAATTAAATATAATGATGATCTAATTTCCTAAAAAGATGTAATGTAATGTATAGGTACACAATATAGTAAAAAAAATGTATGTATGTCTCTCTCACACACACATGTGGTTGCATTACAACAAAAAAAAAATCACAATATGTTAATGAAGGAATGTCAAAGTATGCAATGTTACAACCCTTAAAGAGTAAGAATTGCACATGTGACACATAAATACTACACATAGTATCGATGAAGATGGATTTAACTAATAGGTTCTCTTATAGGAATCCCATCCATGGATGATAACCCATAAGCACTTGAAGCATACACGAAGATTATAATGTAAGGGCTTAGCCAATTAGGACTAAAGTTTCCTCCTTGATCAGGTGACACATTTACATTTCTCTAGTTCTCATAGAAAGATAGACCACCTACCTTGAAAGTCCTAGGGAGTACATTTTGATTATATTGTCTAGATAACAATCGTTGATAAACTTTAAGATGGTCAAGGGATTGCAAGCGATGCTCATCAAACATCTCAAGATAATGAAAATGATTAAATTGGTAGGTCTTGTCATTAATTAATCTTTTACAAGAAACCCACAATGATGGAATTTCCAACTCTAAAGGAATGATAGTTTTGGCACCATTCACGAGGTTGTAGGGTGTTGTTCTTGTCATCGTATGAACAATTGTGCAATAGGCCCACAAAGCATATGTTAATTGAAAATACTGATCCTTACCATGTTTGTTTACTTTTTTATGAAGAATGAGCTCAAGAGTCTTATTATATGCTTCCACTTGGCCATTAGATTGTAGATAATATGGTGTAGAAAATCTATGTTGAATGTGGAACTTCTCCAGGAATTTCATTACTTCCTTGTTCTTGAATGGTGTGCCATTGTCAAAGACAAGTGTAGAAGGAAATCCAAAGAGAGAAATGATGTTATTTAGAAAGAAGCTACAAATAGCTTCAATTTTCGTAGATTGAAGTGGGATAGCTTCAACCCACTTCATGAAGTCATTTGTGGTGGTGATAATAAAGGTGTGTCCTTCAAAAGGAGGAGGTGATATCTTTTCTATAATATCCAACACCCATTTGAAAAAATGTAAATGATAGGTTTGGTTTTGTAACTCTTGTGCAGAAGTGTGAATGAGATCACTATTTTTTGACATTGTGGGCACTTCGTAACAACATCAAAAGTGTCTTGTTCCATCATTTTCCATAGGTACCCCATGTGGATCAATTTTTCACACCAGGGATTTATCACCAAAGTCTCCACCCTCAGAACCTGAGTGGGCTTCTTTAAGGGATAGTGGTATTTTTTCTTTAGTGAGACATCAGAGAAGAAATCTATTTTAATATTTATGATAAAGGAGTATGTACGGGATCATCATGGAAAAAATAGGCCCTTAAGTGGCGAAAAATTTAGAAAAATTAGAGTTAGGAAACTTAACGATTTTTTTTGAATAAGTTATCTATATTATTTCAAAAATATGTAAGAATAGAATATGTAGCAAATTGAATGTAGTTTATAAAATACTAGGTTTATTTAAAAAATAAAAAATCTATCTAGTGAAAATTTGAAATTTCAATACAGTAGTACTTAAATTTCAAGGAAAAAATAAGGTGTCTATCTAACCACCCTAACAACAATAAAATGATAATATTTTTTTATAAGATTTTATATTAAGTAGAGAC
Source organism: Sequoia sempervirens (assembly GCA_007258455.2). Classification (NCBI taxonomy): domain Eukaryota; kingdom Viridiplantae; phylum Streptophyta; class Pinopsida; order Cupressales; family Cupressaceae; genus Sequoia; species Sequoia sempervirens. Next base: position 4,718 of record VDFB02168109.1, read on the forward strand.
TTATTTCCAATGTTATGCATATTTTTTTGTAATTTTTTTCCAAGTAAATAATTAATTATGAATTTTTTATTACATTTTTAAAATCATAAAAGCTCGTATGTCGACCACCTTAACCTTGTCAAAACTTCATGAAATTCATTTTTTTTAATACTATAGTATGTGAAGCATAGAATGTCACACATGTTTGATTCAAAAAATGTTATACTGTTTGAAAGCTATAGATGTTTTTTCAATTAGCCTATCAATCAAGACTTTAGTCATAATTCAAATAGAAAATGAATAATAATTATGTATTAAATTCAAAGTAAGCATAATTTATATTGTTGGAAAGCTGAGAATCTCCTTTAAAAACCATTTTCATTTCATCAATTTTGGGTAAAAAAAAGTTGTCAGCCACATACCCTACACATACACATCATATCACCACTTTTTGGTCCATCATGATCGTACACATACCCAAAGAACATCCAATAAGACAACATAATGGACTAAAAGCTTTCGTATACAAGTGCGATCATTTTTTGTTGCATCATTAGGAAAATTTACATTCTTCAGATAGTTGTACATGTTAGAATACCATTCTTTGGAGTCCATGTGAAAACACACAAGAGCATTGGATTTAGGTTGATAAGAAAAAGTGGAAGACTGAAGAACATGAACCATGAAGTAGTATTCTTTCATATCCTTATCTAAAGGTGCTAGGGAGGTGGCACTCACCATAGAATCCACATATCATTTTTCCTTCCTAGGGACACTATCTATTGTGAAAGAGGAGAATCTATTAAGCAAAGAAAAATCAAAGGCTCGATATTCAGAAAACCTCAAAGTCACCATGTATACAAAGATGTTTTATCTTTAGCATGATCGTGGAATGCAAGCCAACAAAAAAGGACTTTTTACTCAACAATATTGTTGGTGCAAGGGAAGTCTAATATAAAGGAGAGAGGGACTGACTTACCTTGAGGCCAGATTAAAACTCTTCCCACTCTGGAGCCAGTCTAATATCTCAATCCATCAAAATAAATATTCCATACAAGGTCATGATTGATTACAAAAATATTCTCATAAGGGAATAAGTCTGAACTAGGGAAGGAGCAAGGTGAAGGAGCATCTACCAATTGATCAACAAGCACTTGACCTTTTATTTATTTCTAAGTAACAAACTTTATGTCAAACTCAAAAAGCAACATTACCCACTTCGCTAGCCTCCTAGAAAGGTGGGAACTAGAGAAGAGATGCTTTACAAGATCACTTTTCACAATAACATGTGTTTTAGCATGAAGAAGATAGTGTCTTTAATTCTATGTCACAATGATAAGAGTAATACATTTCTTATCCATGGGAGAATAAAAAGTTTCATAATTAACCAACAAACGACTAATGTAGTAGACCACTCTTTCTTTCCCATCATCATCATATTGAGCCAATAAAGCTGCCAAGGCATATGGTGATGTGGCAAGGTAATGCAAAAAGGGTGTATCCTACATTGTCTACATTAATAAAGGAGGATTTTCCAAATAAGTTTTTATTATTTTGAAAGCTTCCTAGCAATCACAATCCCATATAAATTGAACATCCTTTTTAAAAAAACAAGTGAATGGAAGGGTACGGTCAGCCAATTGAGATATTAATCTATGAATCATTTGAATTTTCCTTTGTAAACTCTATAGCTCAGTAAAGTTCCTAGGTGGGGGCATGATAACAATTGCATCAATCTTATTCATGTTGAATTTAATTCCACGATGAGAAACTATGAATCCCAAAACTTTACCTATGTCTACATTGAAGACACACTTTAGAGGATTGAGCTTCATCTTATAGAGTCAAAGTATTTAAAAAATAAGACGAAGGTTCCCTACATGATCTTGAAAGGTTAGGGATTTTTCAAAGATATCATTAACGTAGTCTTCTAGAATCTTATGAATGAAGTCATGAAAGTTTAAGGTCATTTCCCATTAGTAAGTTATTCCTGCATCCTTTAGGGTATGTGTAGGATCATGATGGGCCAAAAAGTGGCAATATGATGGGAATGTGGCTAACAAATTTTCTTTCACCCAAAATTGATCAAACAAAAAGGGTTTTTAAAGGAGATTCTCAGCTTTCCACCAATATAAATTATGCTTACTTTGAATTTAATAAGTAATTATTATTCATTTTCTATTTGAAATTATGACTAAAGTCCTAATTGATAGGCTGATTGAAAAACATCTATAGCTTTCAAAAACATCAAATTTTTGAATCCAAAATGCATCACATTCTATGCTTTGCATACTATAGGATTAAAAATAAATAAAAATTCATGAGTTTGACCAAGTTAAAGTGGTTAGACATCGAGTTTTAATATTTTTAAACATTCTAAACAAAATTCATAATTAATTATTTACTTGGAAAAAAATTACAAAAAATATGCATCACATTGGGACAGGTCCTCTACTTATATCTAAAATCTTATAAAAAATATTATCATTTTATTATGGTTAGGGTGGTTAGACAAACACCTACTTCTTATTTTTTCCAGAAATTTAATTACTACTACATTGAAATTTCAAAATTTTCACAAATAGATTTTTTTTTTAAACAAACCTAGTAGTTTAGAAACTACATTCAATTTTCTACATATTCTATTGTTACATATTTTTAAAATAATATATATAACTTATTCAAATTTTTACATCAAGTTGCCTAACTCTAATTTTTCTGAATTTTTTGCCACTTAAGGGCCTGTTTTTTCCATTATGATTCTGCACATACCCTTTAACCGAAATGGAATGACTACATAATAAAAGGTACCCCAAGGGGTAGTGAAGGATGTACTATACCAATCTTTTAGATTAATATAGATTTGATAGTAGCTTGAAAATCCATCCATGAAGGACAACAAGGTATGTCCTGTAGTCAAATATACAATCATATTAATATTAAGTAACATAAAATCATCCTTAAGAGAGTCCTTATTAAGATCACAAAATTTAATGTATATAGGAATAGAACCAACAGGTTTACTAACAACAACAATATTCAAGATCCAAGGTGAGTAGTCACTTGGATGGATAAATTCGGCTATTAACAACTTCTTTCTCTTGGTGCTAACTAACAATGCAACCTTGGGATTGATCTTTTAGGATTTTTGCATAATAGGCTTGCCATCAGGACATAAAAATATATTGTGAACCACTATAGACTCATCAATACCAGTCATGTCATCATATGTCCAAGCAATGATATCAGAATGATAATGAAAAAGGTCAGAGTGCTCCTTAGCTTCCTTCTAAGAAGGGCACTTCCCAATTTTAACCACCCTTTTGGGAGACTTAGGATCCATGAAGAATTTACTAGTATCCCCCTTGAGAAGGGGACTAACACGAAGTAACACAAAGACATTACTAGTGAGATATTAGCTATAGTAACACGAAGTTGCTCAACAAGATCACAATCCTCACATGATTTAGTCACATGTTTAGGTGTTGAAGGAAGACTTTGTTGAGAAGGTGGCCAAGAAGTAGGAATTTGAGTAGGTTGAGTTTTAGAGATAGAAGATTGTTGATCCAAGTTAGATACTTATTTCTTCTTGTATCATATGTATTCCAAACAACATTATAAGTAGAGTCTATAGCTTTTATGAACCTTGAGTATAAGTATGGTGAGTCATTATGATTTGGAATTCCAAAAAAAGAATGAATCCTTTTAGGAGAGAGGCTAGCTAGAGTTAGGTAAATAGTTTCTTATAGGACTTGGAGAAGCTGTGCAGACTAACTCTTCAGCTTCTGAAGAAGAGGATTTTTCAAAAGAGCTATAGATAAAGGAACATGCTTCAAAGAAATAATCTTGAGCATAATCCAACATATCAAAATCTTCCATAGAAAATGAATTATCATAGAAATTAATTTAACATTGAAGAAAAAGCTCTGACATATTTCATGCCAAGTTCACAAAAATGCGAGATAAGGGGGATTTTCAACTCGCTAGTCTCTTCATTCTCAAGAGAATCTTAGGGAGTGAACTTCCCTTAACCACCTAAAGACTAGTTGAATGAAGAAATTGAAGAGAAACTATACAATGGTCTAATTATTATACAGGACTACTTCAAGGTCTAAAAGAGAAAAGTTTCTAGATTTTTGCCTCTAAAGGAAGAGCTCTTGACCAAAGGACTATAATGTGGAATCAAGAAAATAGCATGACATTCTAGAGTCTAAAGGATGCACTAGAATCCTAACCAATAGAGAACTCAAGACTTCAACAGAAAGATTAGGAATTCATTGCTCAACATAGAATCTAAGGTTTTCTTAACAAAACAATAAGATAGGAAACAAAAAGCAAGAGAAAGCACAAATAGAGCTAAAAGAGGACCTACAAGCAACCAATTTTTTGAATCCTTCCTCCAAGCTCCACCTTGATAACCTTCACACAAGATGGATGGGGAAAATGGTTGTGTTTGTTTCAAGGCTTATTGGAGTAAAATCCCCATTTTGGTGTCCCCACCTCCATGAAAAACTAGATAGATAGAGATAGAGTAATTGAAATAGACAAAAGGAAGTGGTGAAAGCAATACCCACTTTAGGAGGAAAACTCAAACCACTAATTAGTAAATGAAAAAAGAGATATAATCAATTCATAAATATATAAGAGCAAGAGAGTGTTACCAATAGGTCTCAACCCCCTCTTGAACACATAGATGCACCGTTGAATGCTTGCTAGAGAGTGTTGGATGTTGGAGGGACCTCAGTTTGATAGAGCTTCACTTGTAGAAGTATTATTGCAAATATTGGAGGAAGATGAGAAGTGAAGTGAAGTTGAGAAGAGATCCTTCAATCAGAGAGAGAACCCCCCAAAATGAGAGCCAAAAGAGAGTTTTTTTACATGCAAAGGCAAAAAGAGCCATTATACCCGAGAGCCTGACTGTAAAGACACATTTCAAGAGCTAGGATTTGAGATTCCCCATTTTAAACTTAGAAAATTGCTAAGATGCTAGTGTGTTGCATAGATGTCTACACATCGTGCACATATCTAAAATGATAGTTTTTAGGAAACGGGTCAGAAAACTATTATCACTTAACCATTTCACCACATGGAGTTGGAATCATGAAATTATGAACCATGAGACTCTTGCCATAAATGCGTTTAGGTGTCATAAATTCTAGGAAAGGTGCTTAAAATGCGAAATTTCCCCTAGGTGCAATTTTGTGACATTCCAATTATTAATGAGCGGGATTTAAAAGATTTATCCAAAGTGATGACTCTGCAAGAAGTTAAGAAAGTGATCTTCTTGTTTGGTGCTTATAAAGTTTCTAGGGATTTCTATAGATTAGGGAAAATTTTTAATTAGCTTAAGGGTCAGTATAGGATCATGTGGGGCCAAGTAGTCATGATATGACCTAAAAGTGGTTGATGAATTTTCTTATCCATATTTGATGAAACTAAAAGGGTTTATAGAGAAAATTTATATCTTTCCAAAATAATAAGATATACCTTATTTGGAGTTAAATAGATAATTACTATTGGTTTTCTACATACATTTTTACTAAAGTCTTGATTTATAGGATGATTGAAAAGAATCTATAAATTTGAAATGGTTAGACATTTTTTCAATCTAAAAGATGCATCACAGACTACACTTCACAAAATATAGTTTAAAAAAAGAAAAAAAAAATCAGAGTTTTTTAACCAAGTTAGGTTGGCCAAACAAATGGTTTTTTAATATTTTAAAAATCTCAACTTTGGTGATGGGGCTGATATTTTGGCTCTTAAACAATATTTTTCTCGTAAATGGGGAACTAAGGTCCGTGATTACCTAACTTTAAAGCGGGGTCCGTTAGGTTTTGAATGGTGTTGGAAAGATGTTAGGGGTGAGGACCTCTCAGAGGATCAGATTCAGTCCATGCAGAGGTTGTTGCAGGGGAGGAAAGTGTTTATCTCTGCTAATGAAGATAAATTAATCTGGTGCGGCTCTTCCTCTGGCTCTTACTCGGTTAAAATTGGCTATCAGCTTCTAGACTCGATGGAGAGGGAGGTTTTTTGGGCAAAAGACTTATGTTGGAATAGAAATGTTCTTCCAAAGGCAGGTTCTTTTGCTTGGTTAGCTATTAGAGGGAGAATCCTGACTGGGGAGAGGAGGAAACGCTTGGGGTTTGCTGGCCCATCCAAGTCTGTTCTTTGTAACAGGGATGAGGAATCGGTTGACCATTTATTATTACATTGTGAGGTGGCTTCTAGTTGTTGGAACTTTGTACGACAGAAATTGGGGTGGCAGGGCCCTTTGCACAGGACTATTCGGGAGGTTTTTGAAAGCTGGCCATGCTTGATGAAAGGATCCTTTTTGTCGAGTATTTGGGTGGTGACGCCCTCTTTGGTGATTTGGGAGATCTGGAAAGAAAGAAACAAAGACTTTTTATTGAGAAAAGTGAATCCTTAGCAAGGATCTTATGGCGGATTGAGCATAGTATTGAAGAGGTTGTGAGTAGTGCTGTCTCAATGCCACAAAATTTGCGGTGTTCTTTCTCAATGGAGGGATAGGAGAATTCAAAGGGAATGGCCTGGGATACGAATCAAAACATGGCGGGGTCTCTTAAAGAGTTAAAATTACGCCAATGACATAAGGCACGAGGTGAATTGGGTTAGACCTTTGAATGGGTGGTTTAAAGCGAATTTTGATGGAGCAGCGAAAGGAAATCCTGGTCCGTCTGGTGCAGGTGTGATTCTCAGGGATCATCATGGTAATACTATAGCTCTAGCAGCAAAAAAGCTTGAGGATGGTTCAAACAACTTGGCAGAAGTAAAGGCTGCCCTTTTGGCGGTTAAGCTGGCTAAACAATTTGGTGTAAGGAAGTTACACCTTGAAGGTGATTCCTTAATCATTATCCAAGCTATCAAAATCGGGGAATCAAAGGCGTGGCATCTCCAAAATTATGCAAATCGATTGCTCAAGCGTTGGATTCTTTTGATGACTTTGTTGTTAGTCATATTAGAAGAGAGGGGAATAAGGAAGCGGACACTCTTTCCAAATGGGCGGTGGCTTTTGAAGAAGTTGAAAAATTATCCGTTGAGGATTTTAGGGAAATCATTTTTTAATTTGTTTTTTTCGGTGTGGCTTGGTGGCGGTGTTCTTGTACAAAGCTTACGTGGGCTTTGCTCTTTACCATGTGGCTGGCCTATTTGGCAAGGTTGAGTCGACGGGTGTTGTTGTGAGGGCGTGCGTTTTGTCGGACAGAAAGAATTCATATTCTATTCTTGGGTGACAGTCTGTATGTTGGCCGTGAGGTTGCTGACGGGTGCAATCGGGTGCCGAAGGACAAGGATGGAATGCAAGGGACGGAGGTTTTAATGACAGAGTTGATAGTTACTTCAAAATCAAACAAGTGGTGTGCTATCAGATTTAAGTGTATTTAAACGATGTTAGGCAGCCGGCGGAGGTACTTTCATTTGTGCGCAAGTTGCTGGGGCCTTAAATGGTGTTTATGCGTAGTCTTGGGCATTTCTTATCCAGTGGTGTGTGCGGTGTTTGATGCTACGAAGCTGGGCTTTAATGGAGGCAATGTGGGGCTTCTCCACCAAACTACAAAAGAAAGGATTTTTTGGCCCGCCCACGATGAAACGTATGAAACAAGTATTAAAAATTCATCAAAAGGAGGTAGTGGATGCGGTGATAGGGGTCTTAGGGCCGCATTTCATGGAGGCAACGCACAGGGGTCTGCTCAATGCGGATATAGCCTCAATGGTGTTTGCGTGGGCAATGGAGTTGGGAGAGAATGCGAAGGAAACTAAATGGGTGATGTTAAAGCTGTTTGATGGAGCTTTGTTAGGGAAGTTGGAATCTTTTTTGGAATGGGCGGTGCCGGGCTTGGGGTTTGATGTGTCGGAAGGAATCGAGGATATGGACGAGGCCACCGAAGAAGGACTGATCCTGTTTGTCAGATGGAGATGGCGGACGGATAGAGAGACTTACAAACAGTCAATATTGGTAGCTTGGGAAAATTTGAAATCTGAACTGCACCGTCCGGACATGGCTGGGGATCAGATGAATGCCAGGGTGCCGTGTGTGTTTCTCCGAAAGAAGAGGGGTATGCGAAGGAGGTGCCGGTGGGGTGGTAATTTTTCAGGTGCTGCGGATTAAGGGATGGTGTTGGGTTTTCTTAATTTTTGTCACCTGTATGTTTTTTGAAGTCGTGATAGGAACGTTGCATGGGCCGGGTTGTAGGATTGGGAACGAGGGTGACGTCAAATGGCAATCTAGTCGACATTTTCAGGTTTAAGGAGCTGAACGACGGAGCTTTTTGGTGTGCTGAAGTTTAATCTTTTGAGGCTGTTTTTTGGCTGGGTTCTTCTCGTTTTCCTGGTGAATGGTTGATGCTTTGGGGGCAGAATTAGTCGGATGGCAACTGAGTCTTGGTTCGTTGGTTAAGGTTGGACTGGTGTATGTAAATCTGTTGTAATGGGGGGGCCTTTTGTACGGGTTGTATTCCTGTATGCGGTTATTTCTTATGCTTTAACTTTATTGTAATTTCCTGCTTTTATAAATAAAATATCACCTTTTACCGATCAAAAATAAATTACAAAAAAATGTATCACATCCAAGAATGTGTCCTCTAGTTATATTGAAATATTTAGAATAAAATATTTATTTTTTCTCTCCATTAGGGTGGTCGGACAAACACCTGCTTTTTATTTTTTTCTTGAAAATTCAGTAATATTGCATTAAAATTTTAAATTTTCACCAAATAGATGTACTTTTTCCAAATAAGCACTATTAGCTTATAAAAAACATTCAATTTTCTACAAATTTAGCTTTTACAATTTTTTCCAATTATGTTAATAGCCTATTCAAATTTTTATGTCAAGTTCTGTAACTTTTTTTCTCTAAATTTTTGTAGCCACTAGGGGCCTAGTTTGCCCCCCCATGATCTTGCACTAACCCTCAACGTTGTTAGAAATATAGAATAGATTGAATAACCTAAGGAAATTTTTAAGAGAAAATAAAAGCTACATAAAATGGAAAATCATAAAGAATGCACATCAGAATTCTGGGAGATTATGCAATGTCAATATGACAAAATGCATTAAGATCTTCCAAGGCTAAAGGATACAATTTAAATATGTAGGAATCGATGCAAGAGTATTGCAAAAGTATGCAAATACAAGGTATGTAGTGGTTTTATATAGAACTTAGGAGAGGAGGTAGTTGGAAAGTCCAACAATAGGAATAAACCACAAAAAGTGGATATGGACCACCAAAAGTGGAGATGCTCACCAAAAGTGGAAAGTATGGACTACCAAAAGTGGATGATGCCACCAAGAGTGGAATGTGTTCCAACATTTAAGGAAGGTGACACCACATACTTATCTCCTAGTAATAAACTCACTTGATTACCCTAAGCAAGCTTAATTAAGTGTAGGAAAACCTAGGACTAAGGGAAAATAAATTAACCCACTAGGAAAAATAAAATCCTACACCAACACCCCCATTTACGTGCAACTTAGGAGGATGTAAAAGATGATGGGTCTTGAAAAATGAGGCCATGTTAGGTACCCATGTACGTATAAAGTTCCCTCTGAGGAAGACGAAACCTCATCCCACAAAAGGAAGTAGGCTCCCCATAATAGAGAGAGAAATGAGGTTGAAGAAAAAGAAAGCCCCCCAAAGAGATCCAATGGTAGATGCTCGAAACTAGATGTAGAAGATGGTCCATAATAATCAAACAATATTCCTCTCCTCAGGAAGAAACAAAACTAAAGGTGTATGTGATCTATCTTCCCACTCTTGAAAGGAATATATAGGAAGAAAGTATAGAATGTAAGAAGTATTTCAAGTCGGCTCAACTATCGCCATGTCGATGTTGAAAGTTGTCATAATCAAGTCAAGAATTCTAGGCCACATTGTTGAAAATGACAAGCTAGAATCTCCTAGAGTTAGATGTAGAGCATAAGCCAAAGACTCAAGTATCTCCTTTGGAGATGTCTTCTCCAAATGATGATTGAAAGTATCCACACTCATGTGAAACTAAAAGGAATGATCATATAGATAATGAACAAGAGGTTCAAAGTGTTCCCTTACAACAACAAAAGAAAAATAATCTTCAAGTATGTGCAAGATCATCATGGAAAAAATAGGCCCTTAAGTGGTGAAAAATTTAGAAAAATCAGAGTTAGGCAACTTGATGTAAAAATTTGAATAGGTTATCTATATTATTTCCAAAATGTGTAAGAAAAGAATTTGTAGCAAATCGAATGTAGTTTCTAAAATACTAGGTTTATTATATATATACATATGGTGAAAATTTGAAATTTCAATGCAATAGTACTTAAATTCTAGGGAAAAAATAAGAAGCACGTGTCTGTCTGACCACCCTAACCACAATAAAATGATAATTATTTTTAGTAATATTTTAGATATAAGTAGAGGACTCATGTCCCAATGTGATACATATTTTTTCATAACTTTTTTCAAGTACATATTTAATTATGATTTTTTTATTACAACTTTTAGAAAATATTAAAAACTTGTATGTCTGACCACCTTAACTTGGTCAAAACTTCATGAAATTATTTTTCTTTTTAATCCTATAGTATATGAAGCATAGAATGTGACACATGTTTCAGTTTCAAAAAATGTGATACCATTTGAAAGCTATAGGTGTTTTTCAATCAGCCTATCAATCATGACTTTAGTCGTAATTCAAATAGAAAATGAATAATAATTATTTATTAAATTCAAAGTAAAGCATAATTTATTTTGGTTGAATGCTAAGAATCTCCTTTAAAATCCCTTTTTGTTTCATCAATTTTGGGTAAAAAAAATTATCAGCCACATACCCAACATATACCCATCATATCAACACTTTTTGGCCCATCATGATCCTGCACATACCTCTTCATCAAAGAGAAGATGAATAGACACAATAGTTTCTTCCAAATCTCCAATATGTGTCTCCATTAAAAAGTCTAAAATACCTATCAAGAGATCATCCCAAACTGAATCTAAAAGACAATGTATGTCCTACTACAAAGAATCACTAGAAACTTTCAAAGAAGCAACACTAGAATCTGAAGTAGCAATAGTAGATGGTGATGGGGTATCAATTAATTGATCATCCACACAAGAAGGGGAAACAAAAGTCTTAATATAATCCACAATAGCCTGGTTCTCCAAGGAAACATCACTTTCATATGAAGATCTAAGTAGTGAAAGGGCACTCAGTGTGCTCTACATAATGTAGAATATCCTTAAAAATAGTAAGACATATTAGTCCATAGACCATGTCATTATTGTTAAACCATGCATTCTTCTAATCATAGTCACTTGGCTCAGGAATGAGTCTAAGGAGATAGGGCAGTAGATCTTGCTCAAGGAAATGACCCTCTATCCCTTGTCTCTAGGAAAAATAGTTCTCTAAAGTTAACTTGATAGTGGAAGGATGGAAATAACTTTCAAGAGACAAGCTTAATGCCCCCATAAATTGAACTTTATCTTAGTTTTTTATTACAAATTGTTCATAAAATTCCCCCAAAATTTATACAAGACAACAAATTTAAGTGAATGAAAAAGAGACATCAAGAGACACCCCCCCTTTCCACTAGCCTTTTCTAACATACAATGCTCAATAGGCCCACAATGACCAAGATTATAACTTATTATACACACTGAATATGAGATAAAATCTAGAAAAATTAGCTTTGTAGTTGTGTATTTTTCTTCAATACATTTCCAATTCCTATTCGTTTCTAAAAATTGGAGCTTTGAGGTGAAAGTTATGTTCTCTTAAAGCAAAAACTCAACAACAAATTCAACCTGCAATATTTGGCAAAAAATCATTTTTTTTCTTCAAAACCTTTGTATATGGAAAGTGCTTGTCTCCAACTTTCCAATGATATCTAATTTGTAGAAAAAAAACATCGTGGTGAAAATTTATGAATTTTAAAAAAAAAAACAGGTTGAATTTTGCCTGTAGTGACGACCCCCTAGCAAAAGAAAAATTTTCCAAAAATCAAATTCATCTAAAATAGACAAATTTTATATGAGAATAAGGGTTTCTAGGAATTTTGAGCACAATGGTAAGTTTTTTTTGGGCTGAAAATGATCAAATAAAAAGTTCTTCACAAATCTCAGCTTCAAACCCCCATTTGCAACTTTGTTAAATGATCTTGAATTTGGATGAAACAAAAGCCAAATCTAAATTTCTTGAGCTATTTGGAAAAGTTGGAACATTCAAAAATACTTCCAGTATAACCAAAAATGTTGTAATCACCCAAATCTCACAAAACATATATGTAATATAAAGATTTTATTAGATCATTGCAAATCCTTTCTGATTTTTTGGATCTTCTAAAATGCAAGAGAAGAGCATATAGAAATTTACAAGATCTTTACAAGAAAATGAATCTCTCAATTAGGAATCTATGAACTTAGATTTCTCAAAACAAAATATTTGATACCATGTTTGAAATTGGAAGTAGATTGAATAACCATATAGACAATGGAAAATATTCTAAACAATATCATACACTTGAAACATTTTTACTAACATCATTTCCTCTTTAAACCCATCCTCTTTTTTCTTAATTAATTAAACTAACCTTGATAATTTAATTAATGGCATCATTTTCATCCATTAACCTAATTCATCAATTGAGGTTAATTCACCCCCCCTTCACGCTAATGTTTCATCTCATTAAATTAAATAATTCAAAACATTTAATTTAATTCCCTAAGTCATCATATTTCATTAAATAAACCTAATTTATTTAATTTAATATTGTTTCATCTCTCCCCCAATTTATTAAATTATTTAATTTAATAAATATCACATTAAGTGCTCCAAATCCCCTAATTGCATGATTAAACCTTGTTTAATTAACAATTAAAATAAATTTCTTCTAAAAAGGGAATATTCCCATGGAATATTCCTTATCCCCTTTTTTCACACCTAAGAATTTCTTTTAATTTTCATAATTCCTTTTATCCTCACCCAAATGAATATTCCAAGGAATATTCTTATTCGTCCATCATTTGAAAAGGGGATATTTTCACTTAGCTTCTAATGTAAGTTTTAACCTTTAACCTTTTGAACAATTCACCTTTGACTTGTGTGAGTAGGTCAAAAGTGTGTTTATTTGAAGCAAATGTGAGCCCTTGATTAAATCCCATCATGCATTCTTATCCTTTGATGAGAATCCATGATCCATGCATGTTCTTCCTTTCATCTTTGACTGTTGATTGATATTTTTGATCTCAACCATCCATTTCTCATTTTCTATCCTATAATTAAAGCACTATTTGGAGACAAATGGATCCATCTTTCAATTGAAAACTTATGTTGTTGAATTCACTTGCATCCACACTCATAATTTACTCACTTTTAGCATGTTTTAGTTTATTTCTAATTGTGTAATAGCTTAAAGCATACATTAATAGCTTACATGCATCCATCTTAATTTGTATATGAATTAGGGTTTGCATATTTTACCTTAGAATTAGCTTAGATTAGCTTAGAAATTATATAATTAGTTCATTTTTAGCATAAAATCATGTTAACTTAGCTTGCATCATGTTTAATTTAGCATAAATTAGGTTTTGATCAATTTATCACAATGGCTTCATCGATTCTCTTCCATAGAATCGATTGAAATAGGCTCACTAATCATGAGATTGGGAAAGGTTCATTGTTCCACATCAACACGACACCAATTCCAAAATAGGATAGTTTTCAAATGGATTAGAGTAGGAATTTATCTATTTTCATAGTTTACAATTTTCAGTTTGAATAAATGGTTAGTTTAACTTTTCAATTTGAATGATCATGCTTGGTAGATTGAGGTTTAGTGGATAAATTGTGCTTTGATCCATCATGGATCAAGTGTAATCAACCCACCCTAATGATCGTCATCTCTCAAACCCAAAGAAATTTTAAGAGAAAATCAAAGCTACATGAACTAGAAAATAATAAAGAATGCACACCAAAACTTTGAGAGATTATTTAATGTCAATATGAAAAAATGCATTAAGATCTTTGAAGTTGGAAAGATACAATGCAAATATATATGAATGGATGCAAGAGTATTGCAAAAGTATTAATTTACAATCTAGGTAGTGAGTTTATATAAAACTTAGGAGAGGAGGTAGGTAGCAAATCCAACAATAGGAATAAACTACAAAAGTGGAGATTCCCACAAAAGGTGGAATTTATGGACCACCAAAAGTGGAGGAAAACACCAAGAGTTGAATTTGTTCCACCTTTTAAGGAAGGTGACACTACATACTTCTCTCCTAGTAATAAACTCACTTTATTATCTTAAGCAAGCTTAATTAAGTGTAAGAAAAACCTAGGACTAAGGAAAAATAAATTAACCCACTAGAAAAATAAAAACCTACACCAAAAAATTCTACTTTCATAGCCCTCATCCCTAAATATGAAGAAGTTTCTTCTTTGATGGATTTCAGACCTATAAGCTGATTTCAAACCTATAAGCTTATGTAATACTACCGATAAGATTTTCTCAAAATTCATGATTAATAGAGTAAAGACAGTTTTGAACAAGATGATTGATGGTAACTAGAAGGGGTTTGTTCAAGGAAGACTCATTTTGGATGCAAATATTTACACTCATGAGGTGTTACACTCTATGGAATTAAGAAAGAAACATGATATAGCTCTAAAACTTGATATTGCAAAAGCTTATGATAATTTTTTTTTCCATTCCTTATAGTTGTGCTCAAAAGAATTGGTTTCAAGGGAAGATTTCTTAATTTAATCATTTCATGTGTGACGACTAATAAATTTTATGTCTTGGTTAATGGTCATCTTGAAATATTTTTTCTCCTATGGTAGAGGCCTAAGACAAGGTGATCCTATCTCACCATACATGTTTTTCATCGTGTTAGATGTCTTGGGGAGAAACATTCAAAAACTGCTTGATATCAAACAACTAAAAGGGTTCAAAGTTTCTTCCTCACTACCTCTAGCTTCACACCAACAATTTGTAGATGAAACCATTCTCATAGGAGAAGCCTCAGTTTTAGAAGCTAGAGTATGGAAGGATACTCTTAATAAATATGTTAATATTTTGGGACAATACATTAGTTATCCCAAAAGTATTATTTACTTCTTTAATATAGCTCAAATTATAAAACAAAGAGTTTTAAACATTATTGGCTGTTAGGAAGCTATTATCCTAGCCACTTACTTGGGACTCCTGCTCATTGCTAAAAAAATCACAAAAAATATTGGAATTGTAACCAATGATTATGCCAAACCTAAATGCTTGTTATCCTTCTATAATTTTTCACCTAAAAGGGTAAATATTTAGGGCTAAAATGAAATGTTACATTCAAATATTGATATCATGTAGGTGAAATATGCTTAGATGAAATAAACTAAATGCAAATAATTGATAAAATAGATCACTAATTAAATGCAAACTAAGAAATATGAAGTGTTTGAAAACACAATGTTAGATGCAAGAGACCTAGAAAGATGAATAAAAATACAAAAAGAACTAAATAGAAAGTTTCAAGAGTGAATGTGTGCACATGTAAACCTAATGGAGACTAGAAATGACTCTAAAAAACTAGAAATGTTGAATTTTTGATTGATTGGGACTCATTCACCACCTGGGTGAACTAGTCCCAGGCCAGGGTTTCTACCTAGAACTCTTTTTCTACAAAAAGGGTACTGGAATCTACACTCTAATCTAATAGGCACATCTACTGGGACTCATTTTCCATCTATGGAAAATTAGTGCTTTTTCCATTTTTCAAAAATTATAGTTTTAGATCTACACTTTGTCACCTGCACAACACTTCCTAACAAAATCTTGGATCCGAGTCTTCAAAAACACATGCAAAACAACTTAAAATTTATTTTATAATGGGGGATATTCCTTGGTCAAACCCATAATTTGGTAATTAAACCTTGAATGGATGAAATATGCACAAAACCCTAGCCCTAAGTGTGTCTATGACTAGGAAAATCTGAAGTAAGACAAAACTCTATTCTAATGTGCTAGAATAAGATGATTAAATGGAGATTGAATAATGTAAGACTTCAATACAAGAAACCATACAACATTACAAATTAATATAAATGACATGAAAACCTTAAATCTGAAGAAATAGAAAATGAAAGATGGAATCACTTTGAAAACAAGCCTTAAGGTGTGATTTGATGGCTACTTGCATCTCCTGAACCTAGATTTCTCCATGATTCTCCATAGGCATCCATTATCAACTCTTTGCAATGTTGGATCTTGAATGAGAAGTAAGTTTGAAGACCTACAAAAATCCTATCTTATTGTTCAAAAGCTTCAACTTTACTGTAGAAAGACTAATAAATCTTCTTATGGAATATTTTCAACACTTGAATTTTGATTTTTCTTTGTAAAAATTAATAGGAGATGTGAGAATGACCTAAAAGCACATATTTATAGCCATCAGTACCTAATTTATCATTATTAAGATGTAAGAGACAAACATACATTAAAAAATTGAATTAAGTTAGTGAGTTTCCCACTTAAAATTGAGAATTCCCCCAAAAGGGACTCATTTGCCACCCTTGGCGAATGGGTACCACATGACGTTTTTGGAGGTGGGTTTTTTAGATATAATTTTTTATGCATTATTTTTCAGGATTCGTATGATTTTTGAGTGAAATGGGCCTCTAGATCAAAAATAATGAAAATTAGGGGCCTATAAATGTAGTTTTTAAGAGTTGATTGATGCAAAGGCTATCTAAAATAGGACCAAATTAGGCCACAGATTGTACTTTCTAGAAAGGAGTATAATTTTGGTATGGAAAAACGATTCCAATGCATCAAACAATGTTGAGAATGGAGTTCCCTAGCACTCATTATGGTTTTTTGAAAAAAAAGTACTTTATTAACTCTTAATATAGAAAATAACCCTATTTTAATGCATAAGAGTAAAAAGAATGAAAAAAGTTAAAAGAGGTGAAAGTAAATTATTTTTTCACTTACTATTGCATTTTACCTTCTTGTAGTGTGATACTGACAAGTGAGACAAGAATATGCTGAGTAGATGGAATTAAAGGCCTTCATGATTGGATGTGCTTCGAGAGCAAGTGGGACATGGTGAGCATTATCATGAGGTAAGTCGATTTTGTGACCTTCACTTAGTGTTTTTACAAGGATTTAATGATTTGTAATGTATTTAGAGGTTAATTTAGGATCTTGGAAAAAAAGTTCATGAAGTGTCGCCTTTCTTTGCAAAGTGTCCCTTTTGTTTGTAAAGTGTCTCGTTTCTTCACAAAGTCTCCTATTTCTTGGCAAAGTGTCTTATTTCTTTGTGAAGTGTCCCAAAGGGGTTATAAAGTGTCTAGGGCCTTTATGAAAGCACACTAGAAGAAATTTAGTACACTTGCATGATGAATAATGTAAAAATTAAAGATATTAGATGATTTTTTAAAGCATATTGTTGTGATTTTGATAGGTACCCACCCGGTCATGGCAGTGGCTAGGGGGGAGATAGTTGATATTTTTGACATACCTAGACCCAACATTGTCAGCAGAGGAGACAGAGCACCTTCAGGATGTAGGAATCTATTGGGCATACCTTATGTCTCCCATGAGGTACCACGATGCCATTTTGATGGCTCTGTGCAAGCACTGGGACATTGATACATGTACATTTCACCTCCCTACTAGGGAGATGATGATTACCT
>VDFB02168110.1:0-23235 GCA_007258455.2 Sequoia sempervirens
TAGAGCAGGTTGTGAGTATATAATAGAGCTCACTAAAGGGAGGCAGTTTGCAACAGGAGCTGCGAGTGTGCATTGAGATTAAAATGCCTCCTAGAATTTTCCAACACAATAGAGGTAGAGGAAGAGGTAGTAGAGGAAGAGATCCTACTAGAGATGAAATTAGAGCCCTTAGAAGGCAATTGGAAACCTTGTAGGAAGATCTTCTTAGGAGAGAAGTGCATTGAGAAAGAGATGAAAGTGAAGATGAAATTGAAAAGGGAGTGGAAGAGGAAGAGTAGGATCAAATGGATCATGGACAAATTAGATTGCTAATAGCAATATAGAACATTGGGAGGAGACCCAAAATGGAGGCTTCAACTTTTAGTGGAAGTCTAAGTCCTAAAGAGTTGATCAATTGGATCAACGATATGGAGGATTTTGAGTTTGAGGAGATTGGTGAAGACCTTCACTGAGTGAGGTTTGTGAAGAAAAAGTTAAAGGGTCATTCAAGAATATGGTGGAAAGAGACCCAACTTGAAAGAGGAAGAAAACAGAGAGAGAATATTTCCAAATGGGATAGAATGGTGGCCAAGATGAAAAGGAAATTTATTCCTATAGATTATGAGTTGTTGAAGAAGATGTAGAGTTTGAGACAAGGAATGAAGATGGTGAAAGAATTCATAGAGGAATTTCACAAGGTTCTGATTCAGTTAGGACATTCTAAAGTGAATAAGGATAAAGTATCTCATTATATTAATGGGCTAAAACCTTGCATACAAGAAGAATTGGTATTGTATTGGTGAGAATGACCACCATTGAGGATGCTTATCAATTTTCATTAAAAGTTGAAGAGCGACTAAACAAAATATTTGAAGGAAAGAAAAGAGGTGGAGGTCATGGTGGAAGATATAGTAGATGATCATATGGAGGTCAAAGTGAGCATCAAAAGAAGGGTAAAGGATCTAGTACTAGCCAACACGAGAAAGGAGATAACTCATATGACCCTTGTGACTAGAATAGTGGAGATCAAGGAGGTAGAGGAAGACTTGGACAAGGACTAAGAATAGGAGGCTTATGTGGAACCTATTTTCAATGTGGAGAAGAAGGGCATAAATCCTTTGAGTGTCCCCAACATCAAGGAAGGAAAAAAAAATACTATAAGGTAATGCTCGAGTTGCCCATGTGGCTAAAGATGCTCATTCTTCACATTTTGAATATGTTAAAATGGGTGATTCCCTTGTTGTCAAAAGAGCCTTGCTGAATGAGGAGAAGGAACCAAACCAAAGAGAGAAAATGTTTCACACTCAATGTAAGTGTAAAGGTAAAGTTTGTAATGTTGTCATTGATGGAGGTAGAATAGATAATATTGTGTTAGAGGAAATGGCCACTATGTTAAACAGTTGGAAAGGAGAAGGCATCTGAGTTCATATCATATTGCATGGATCTAGCAAGACCAAAAGGCTTTGTTCAATGAAAAATGCTTGATAAATTTCAAGATTGGTAATTATAAGGATGAGGTTTTGTGTGATATAATACCTATGGATGTTTGTCATGAGTTGTTAGGTAGACCATGGAAGTTTGATTGATGAGTGGTACATGATGGACATGCTAACACTTATTCATTGACAAAAGGATGATGTTCAACATAAGTTAAAACCCTTGAAGGAGGAAAAAGAGAAGGAATGCAGTAATGCAATAATTTTCTTAGTTGATGGAAAAACAATCCTAGAAGGGATGAGACATGAGAATATGTGTTCCAAATTAATCCCTAGAGTTGAAAAATAAGACAATAGTGAGTTACCTATAGAAGTTCAAGATTTGTTGAATGAGTTTTAGGGTACAAATTTTGATAATGTACCTGAAGGTTTTCCTCCAGTAAGGAAGATCAACAATCAGATGGATTTTATTCCTAGAGCCAATTTTCCAAATAAAGTAGCCCATCGAATGACTCCAATAAAAAATGAAGAGTTGAATAGAAAAGTGCAAGAGCTATTGCGAAAAGGATTGATTAGAGAGAGTTTGAGTCCATGTGTAGTACCTACAATATTAGCACCTAAGAAGGATGGGGAATGACATAAGTGTATAGATTCTAGATCCATCAACAAGATCACTATCAAGTATAGGTTTCCCTTCCCAAGGATGGATGACATCATGGATTATTTGAGTGGAGCCAAGTACTTCACCAAGATAGATCTGAAGAGTGGTTACCACCAGATCTAAATTAGAGAAGAAGATGAATAGAAGACAACCTTCAAAACCAGAGAAGATTTATACAAGTGGTTATTCATGCCTTTGTGGTTAACCAATACATCGATCAAATTCATGCAGCTCATGAATGAGGTATTGACATAATTTCTAGTTAAACTTTTTATTATTTATTTGGATGACATTTTAAGTTTTAGCAAGACATTGGAGGAGCACTTGATGCATATTAGAAAAGTTTTTTAAGAAGTCGAGAGAGGAGGAAATTTTAATCAATTTGAAGAAGTGCAATTTTAGGAAGAGAGAATTAGTGTACTTAGGATATTTTATCTCAATAGAGGGTCTTAAGATGGATCCAGAGAAGGTGAAAGCTATCATTGAATGGCCTACACCAAGGAGTGCTACAAAGGTGAGATCTTTCCATGGCTTAGCAAGTTTTTATAGAAATTTTATCAAAGGCCTTAGTAGTACTTTTGTACCTCTAACTAAAACAATGAGCTGGGATAGAAAAGAGTTTAAGTAGACTAAATGCGCAACAAATAGTTTTGGGATGTTGAAGAAGAAAGTTACAAAACAACCTGTTTTGGAACTTCCATATTTCAACAAGGTATTTTAGGTAGATTGTAATGCTAGTGGCAGTGGCATTGGAGTTGTTTTGAGTCAATAAGGTAAACTTGTTGCCTATTTTAGTGAAAATTTGAATGATGCAAAGAAGAAATATTATGTTGATGATAAAAAAAATTATGTTATAGTTTTGGCTTTGAAGAAATGGAGAGACCATTTGTTGCCAAAAGAATTATTTTTATTTAATAAGCATCAGGCCTTATAATAGTTAAATAGTCAAGGGAAGTTGAATCAAAGGAATTTGAAATGGATTAAATTTTTGTAAAGTTATGCATTTGTTTTGAAGCATAGGAATGGAAGATCTAATAGAGTTGCAGATGCCTTAAGTAGGAGGAAAAAATTGGTAGCAACAATGCAAATTGAGGTTGTTGGGTTCAAGGAACTCAAGATTTTGTATCCTAAGGATCCTAATTTTGAAGAGGCTTGGAAAGCTTGCATGGAGCCTATCACTCTAGATAGGATGAGATGGTTGGATTTTACAATCCAAGATGGTATGTTGTTTTGAGGGAATTAGTTGTGCATTCCAAGGAGTTCTATGAGAGAGAACTTGATCAAGGAAAAACAAAGTGGAGGATTAGTTAGACACTTTGGTTAGGATAAGACCATTGCTATTGTTGGTGAACATTACTATTGGTCATAGTTGCAATAAGATGTGCAGAAGTTTTTGTAGGGCTGCAGAGTATGTGAGATGTCAAAAGGAACAAGTCAGAATACTGGATTATATCAGCCATTACTTTTACCTAATATGGTATGGGAGGACACTAGCATATATTTTTATCTTGGGTTACCAAGGATATAGAGAGGGCATGATTCTATATTTGTGGTAGTGGATAGATTTTTGAAAATGACACACTTCATTCCAAGTAATAATGTACCATAGAAAAAAGGAAACTTGCTTGATTTGGAAATAATTGATGACAAATTGGACTTAAGAAGGCCTTGATTTGGTGTTGTGAGGTGTTTTTCACATCCATACTAGGTATTAGACCCTTGCAAATTGAATAAAATGCATCTAACAATGTCTTGTAAAGGTGTTGTCAAGTGTTGTAAACAACTTTCATGCCTCTCTAGACTTAATGAACCTACCTTCCCTTATTTTAACATTATTAAATGTATTTAATTACATCCTAGCATCAATCTATAAGTCTAGGGAATTAAACTTAACCTTAGTCAAGTGTTGTAATGTGTTCTACACATTCACATTGGTTCTTGTGCCTTTCTAGGCTATGTGGACCTCATTTCAATGTTGTAAAGTGTATATAATCACACTTTCACATTGAATTATGTGTCCCAAACCCTAATTTACCTTTACATCATAATTAATAGGAACCTATGACCCCATATTGTGCATCCTAAGGTAATATTTGATGAAATAAATGACAAAGTCATCATATAAACCTGATTTTATTATCTCCCAACAACCGAGCTCACAAATGGGCCCCTCTAGGACTAATTTACCATCTATAGTGAATTTTTCCCTGCCATATGGGACTGATTCACCCAAGGTGGTGAATGAGTCCCATTTGGGCCATTTTTTACTTTTGAGTGGGAAATTTTGGAATTTAAGTTTTGTTTTTCTTCATGTCAGCCTTAGGGATCCAATTAATAGGTAAATAAGGTTAATTTCCTATAAAATAAATTCTCTAAACCCTAATTTAAATCTCATAACTCATTGGGTATGTGCAGGATCATGATGGGCCAAAAAGTGGCAATAAGATGGCTATGTGTAGGGTATGTGGTTGATGACTTTCTTTTAACCCAAAATTGATGAAACAAAAAAGGTTTTAAAGGAGATTCTCAACTTTCCACAAATATAAATTATTCTTTACTTTGAATTTAATAAATTATTATTATTCATTTTCCATTTGAATTACAACTAAAGTCCCAACTGATAGGTTGATTGAAAAACATCTATAGCTTTCAAACGGTATCACATTTTTTGAATCCAAAACATATTTCACATTATATGCTTCGCATACTATAGGATTAAAAAAAAAAAATCATGAAGTTTTGACCAAGTTAAGGTGGTCAGACATACAAGTTTTTTAATATTTTTAAAAAGTTGTAATAAAAAAATCATAATTAATTATTTACTTGGAAAAAAATTACAAAAAAATATGCATCACATCAGGACATGAGTCCTCTACTTATATCTAAAATCTTATAAACATTATTATTATTTTATTGTGGTTAGGGTGGTTAGATAAACACCTACTTCTTATTTGTTCCTTGAAATTTCAGTGCTATTGCATTGAAATTTAAAATTTTCATCAAATAGATTTATTTTTTAAAAAAACCTAGTAGTTTAGAAACTACATTCCATTTTCTACAGATTCTATTCTTATATATTTTTGAAATAATATAGATAACTTATTCAAATTTTTACATCAAATTTCCCAACTCTAATTTTTCTAAATTTTATCGCCACTTAAGGGCCTATTTTTTCCATGATGATCCTGGACATACCCCATTCACACATATTTTAACATTCATTCATCATCTATCTTCTTTATCAAGTCAAGCAAGTTAGGGTTTCACCATTGAAAGTCATCAAGATAGCTTCCTAAGACATTCAAGGGAAGAATCTTCCTCCATTGTTGGAGAAATTCAAGATCAAACATTCATGGAAAGGTTTAAATCCATTATTTCATGCTTGATTACATTCTTTTCTCATTTTGGTTTAATTACCTAAAAAGGGGTTTGACCAAGGGAAACCCCCATGCCCTAACATCCAACATTTCTTCTTCTCTTCTTGTGTGTTTCATGATTTAGGAATCTAGGGTACTTGGAAGTCATTGAAGATCAAGTTGCAAATTTTTTCAAGTAATCTCTTCTTTAGAAAAGGAATAATATCAACAAAAGGTTACTTTCAGGCCCAAATTTGACAGTTTTAGAACCAGGGACCTATTAAGAGCTGAAGTGCAGACCAAAGACTTCAATTTCCACCTTTGAATCTTTAGAAATTCAAAATTGGACTCATTTTCCATGAGTGGAAAATGAGTCCCATTGCTAAGCCTGATTTTGGTTTTCTACAGTTTTGGATACCCATTTGTCTGAAACGAGCTCCAAAACAGTTTCCCGAATCTAGGACTAATTCGCTTAGAATGGCTAATGAATCCCACCAGGCCTAAAAATTAGGATAAAAAATGTTTCAAAAGTCATTTCAATTCTCCAGCAAGTTTACAGGTGCACTTCTTTAGTTTCATTCATTTCTATTGTAGTTTACTTTCATTTCTAGGAGTTTTTGTATTACACAATGTGTTTTCCAACAAGTTACATTTCAATAGTTTTCACTTAATAATCAATAGATTTTACTAGTTTACTACATCTAGATCATTGTATTTAGTCATAATTTTATCATACATACACTAGTTTGAGTGAACCGCCACAAATTTTTGGGTCTATCTCTCTCCTTTTAGGTGAAAAACCCTAAGAGTGCAAAAGAAGTACATAGTACAACAAAAAAATTTGGTTCATTTTGGTGAACCTACTTTTCAAATACTTTTCTTTTCTGATTTGGATTCCTTTATCACATATCTAGCCTCGCATTGACCTTACATTAGGGTTTGCATGGATTACTTTACACGCTAGGTTTCAAATTTTACATGAGTAAAAGTGTATTTAGGTTGCATTTTGGGCATCAAAAATCATTAAAATTTTCTGAAATTCTGCCTTCTCATCTTAGGTCTACATCTTATAGCTTAGAAAAAATAAAAATCACTCAAAAATTTTTGAAACAAATCCCCACTAGGTCTCATTCACCACCTTGGGCGAATCAGTCCCTTTTCAACCCAAAAACTACCTTTTATAGAATTGAAAACCTTGTTTTTAAGATTTTGTTAGGTGCCATTACCTAGCTGTATCAGTTGGTTGCATTTCTGTAACATGCATTTCATTAGATCTATCTTAAATTAGCTTAGTTCATGCATGGTTTAAATTTCACATTTCCATTCTCATATTGTTACATAGCATAATCAGTCAATTATTATCTAAAAATTACATTTAATTTCAACATTTTACATTGCATTTTGAGTTAGCATAGATTGTTATTTCAAAATGTTAGTTTCAATCTTCTCAAAATTTGCAAACAAAAAGCTAGTTAATAAGCATTATATTCCTTCATTCAATGCATTCCCCAGTTATGATAGTCTCTTAGCACAAGAGAATGAAAATGTTAGTGCTTGTCTTAAACTTACACTCCCTCCTATCTCTCCCATTTGTGAGGATGATGTGTTAGAAGGGAATAAAAACATAGATAAACATGATGATCATAATTGTACTTTTCTCGATACCTCTCCTTTTAGTGAAAAAGATATCTTGGTGAAAGAAGATACAATTGTTGAGAATCATGAAGGTCTTGTTTTTCCTTCTCCTCATTCCCCTTGGGAAGAAAATATAACAATACAAGATGAATTCATTACCACCACTTTACCTAGTCTCCCTTCATCTCCCAACACCTCCCCTATTGGTAACAATGCTTTCATGAATCATCATGACAAACACATTTGTGAGGAGGATATGTTGGTATCAACAAACCCAATGATTGACAGTTATAGCATTATTTCTCTCCTTCATAATGTTCCTAACATTTGGAAGAGTCTATTTGATCATGAGGATCCAATCATTGGCACACATGAAAATCATAGTTGTCCTTCCCTTGATCTCAGCCCTATTTGTGAAGAGGCTTCTTTACAACATCTACAGATGACATGTGATACACCTCTTGATTGTCACTTTCCTCAAATCTCTCCTACTAGGGTAGATGTTATGGTACAAGACAACGAGATTATGGAAAAAAATCAAAATTTCCCCTCTTAATATCTCTCTTATTAGTGAAGATGATATCATCAAACAAGACAATTCAACCATTAATAGCTCCCTTACTTGCGATGAAGAAGAACAGATCCTTGAATGTCAATAAAATTTGGATTGTTGTTCTGCTAACTCTCCTCCTAGGGAAACTATTATGGTGCAAGAAAATGATATGTCTTCCTTAGGGATACATCAAACCAAGACCGTTGAGGTTATGAATGTTCAACTTTCCATTAGATCCCCTTCGATCAATGAACTACATACATACCATGTGGGCCATCCTAAGAATCCTCTAATTCTTTACCCACCATCACACAAAAAACAACCTCAAAACCAACCCAAACTCATCCTTTACCCACCTAAGCATAATTTTTCATACCAACCAAGTTACAATGTCATTTCTCACATATGTAACAAAGTATATACAATCAATCCTAAACTTGAAAATCTTATGAAATGACAAGGAAAAGGATGTGATGCTATAGAACAAAGTATCCATGCCCCTCTAGCACCCAAAAAACAAGCACCAAAACATAGTCTTGCTAATTGTCCTTTCATAGAAATCAACCCATCCAACAAACCTTCACTCAACATCAATAACCTCACAAAATATTCTTCCAAGCAAACTATAGCCTTGGTACGTCCTCAATTGATAGATATCTCATTAAACATGTATCAAATAGACACTTTGTTTCCTTATCAAAACAAATAACATTAGTTGTTGCTCCTTGCCATGTAATAGTTGTAGGATTATAGCATACTCACTATTGCATGTTTTACATCCATCGCAAGGGGCATCATACCTTCATCCATTCTAGGCTCACCCTTGTGCTTCACTAAGTTGGGGTAAAGGGTTAGAAAGCCTTATCCCGACATGTCACTTGTCATTATCTCTTTTGGCTCATTGTTAACCTTTCATGAACATTAAGAGCAAGCTTGGGATGTGGACGACATGCCTTGCATTGTCTCGCATGTGATGTACTCATTCATGATGTAGCTCAATTAAGAAACATATGACTTGGTATAGGGCTTTCCAAGTTGGCTCTCATATCTTCTTTTATTTATCATTCACTGCTCTAAAGCAATTTCTCACAGTGATGGTGTAGCAACCACTTTAAAGTGGGGGCATACATAGACAACATCTTTGTGCAAATTTCATGGTGTGATTTTTCTTTTTCTTGTGATGTGTCCTCTTCTTGGTGGTGTCACTCGGTTTGATTCCTTCCATGAGTGTATGATCAATTGAAGTGGCTTGATGCAATATCTAATTCTATGTCCCTTAAACCACTGGCATGACTTTCTCATTAAACCACTTCTTTGGGATATCTCAGCCCGCAGACGACTTGATGTTCTATGGCCCTAGAGTTACTGCATCTTTTCCACCCTATTCTTCTTTCCTTTAGTTCTTTCCACTGCATGATTATGTATCTTGATTGTTTGAATTAGGATCTTGGATCCTGGGGGGTTGATTTCCTTCTTGATCTTTGTCATTCTTCATCATTTTCATCTGTACGCTCAGACCTCTCTTAAATTTTTACTTTAGTGTGAGTTTGAAGCAAGTTCATCCTCTCACTAAAGTGGGGGCTAAATGTACTATAGAAAAAATGAAGCTTGCCTGATTGGTAATAATTGATGAAAAATTAGACTTAAGGAGGCCTTGATTTGGTGTTGTGAGGTGTTTTTCACATCCACACTAGGTCTTAGACCCTTGCAAACTAAATAAAATGCATCTAATGATGTCTTGTAAAGGTTTTGTAAAGTGTTGTAAAAGAATTTCATGCCTCCCTAGACTTAATAAACCTATCTTCCCTTAATTTAACATTATAAAATGTATCTAATTACATCCTCACATCAATCTAGAAGGATTGTGAATTAAACTTAACCTTAGTCTAGTGTTGTAATGTGTCCTACACATTCACATTGATTCTTGTGCCTTTCTAGGCTATGTGGACCTCATTTCAATGTTGTAAAGTATATTTAATCACCCTTTCACATTGAATTCTATGTCCCAAGCCCTAATTTACCTTTAGATCATCATTAGTAGGCCCCTGTGACCCCATATTGTGCATCCTAAGGAAATATTTGATGAAATAACTAAGTCATCATATAAACCTAATTTTCTTATCTCCCAACAACCTAGCTAGAAAATGGGCCCCTCTAGGACTAATTTTCCACTTGTGGTGAATGAGTCCCTGCTAGGTGGGATTGATTCACCCAAGGTGGCAAATGAGTCCCATTTGGGCCATTTTTTACTTTTGAGCTAGAAATTTTGGAATTTAAGTCTTGTTTATCTTCATGTCAACCTTAGGGATCCAATTAATGGGTAAATAAGGTGAATTTCCTATAAAATAAAGTCTTTAAACCCTAATTTAGATCCCATAACTCATTCACACATCTCCTCTCATTTATTCACCATCTATCTTCTCTATCAAGTCAAGCAACTTAGGGTTTCATCATTACAAGTCATCAAAATAGCTTCCTAAGACATTCAAGGGAAGAATCTTCCTCCATTGCTATAGAAATTCAAGATAAAACATTCATGGAAAGGTATTGACTCCTTTATTGCATGCTTCATTACATTCTTTTCTCATTTTGGTTTAATTACCTAAAAAGGGGTTTGACAAAGGCAAATCCCCATGCCCTAACATCCAACATTTCTTCTTCTTTTCTTGTGTGTTTGTAGATTTAGGCAT
The DNA here is from genome assembly GCA_007258455.2 of Sequoia sempervirens. Classification (NCBI taxonomy): domain Eukaryota; kingdom Viridiplantae; phylum Streptophyta; class Pinopsida; order Cupressales; family Cupressaceae; genus Sequoia; species Sequoia sempervirens. Next base: position 10,311 of record VDFB02168110.1, read on the forward strand.
CTAGGAGGCTTGGAAGTCATTGAAAATCAAGTTGTAAAGTTGTTCAAGTAATATCTTCATTTCAAAAGGAAAAATATCAACAAAAAGTTGCTTTCAGGCACGAACTTGATAGTTTCAGAACTAAACACTTGTCAAGAGACAAAGTGCAAATAGGAGACATTAGTTTCCACCTTTGAATCTTCAAAAATTTAAAAGTAGACTCATTCACCATGGGTGGAAAATGAGTCCCACTACTAGGCCTGATTTTGGTTTTTTGCAGTTTTGGATACCCATTTGTCTGAAACGAGCTCTAGAATAGTTTCCCAAATCTGGCACTAATTCACCCAAAATGGAAAATGAGTCCCACTAGGCCTAAAAATTAGGATCATCAATGTTTCAAAAGTCATTTCAAGTCTCCAACAATTTTATAGGTGCACTTCTTCAGTTTCATTAATTTTTGTTGTAGTTTACTTTCATTTCCAGGTGTTTTTGCATTACATAATGTGTTTTACAAAAAGTTACATTTCAATAGTTTTCACTTAATAATAAATATATTTTACTAGTTTACCGCATCTAGATCATTGCATTTAGTCATAATTTCATCATACATACACTAGTTTGAGTGAAGCACCACAATTTTTGGAGTTTATCTCTCTCTTTTTAGGTGAAAAACCCTAAGAGTGCAAGAGAAGTACAGAGCACCCAAAAAAATTTGGTTCACATAAGACTAGTGATGTTGTTCATATTGTAGAATTATTTTTCAAACAGGTGGTGAGACTACATAGTCTACCTAAGAGAATAGTTTCAAACTAGGATATAAAGTTCATCAAGTATTTCTAGAGGATGTTACAGAAGAACATGAAGACTGATTTGAAGTTTAGTTATACACATCATCCACAGACAGATGGACAAATAGAGGTGGTTAACAAGAGTGTGAGTAACTTTCTAAGATGCTTAATATGGGACCAACCTAAGGGTTGGGATTTTATTTTACCATAGGAAATTTTTTCTTACAACAATTATATCAATAGGAGCACCAGTAAATCACCATTCTATATTGTGTATGGGAGTAGTCCTAGAAATTATTTTCAATTGAGAAATATGGATAAGGGAGAGAGTAGTGTTGAGGCTGAGGATTTTGTAGAGCACCTAAAAAATTTGCATGAAGAGGTGAAGAAACATATCTATAAGATAAATTTATAGTATAAAGCTAAGACATATTAGAAAAGAAGGTATAATGAGTTCCAAGTAGGTGATGAAGTCATGGTTCATTTTCCAAAGGAGAGTTTTCTAGTTGGCACATACAATAAGTTAAAGATGAAGTTTGGAACATGCAAAATCTTGAAGAAGCATTATTCAGGAAATTCTTATGACATAGAGTTACCAAGTCAGATTCATGTTTCACCTCTGTTTAACACTGCTAATTTAACAAAATATCATGAAGGGGGTAATGAGAATTAATTAACAAAGGAACAATGGAGCATTCCAACACCTACTACAAAAAAAGAGATATAGAAGAATTTTTGGATAGTTGTGTGGGTACAAGCACAAGAAATAGGAAATATAGAGAGTACTTAGTCAAATGGAGAAGAAGGCCTATTGAAGATTCATCATGGTTGTCTAAGTTTGAGGTTAACCATCTTGGTTTCCCTCTAGCTCCGAAGATGTGATAGGTCCACTTTTCAAATTACCCCAGGTGTTTGATGTAGGAGCATCCAGGGTGTAAGAGAAATCTCACATCAACCAAAAATATTAGTGTTGTTTCTTTTAAATAAGGGTTGAATTGGCTTAAGTTTTCTAAGTATGAAGGACTATGGAATTTCAAGTTTTAGACTTTGAACTTGAGGCGTACTTGATGATGTGAACAATCATACATCAAGATTCAATGTTAAGCCTTACACCTTGACCTAACTTGTAAATATGTATGATGTATGTGGGAAATGCAAACCCCGACACTTGTAAGCATGGAAGTTAGTAAGGATGATTTTTGGTCTTCATGAGATGGAGGTTGGGCTTACATCTTACCTGAAAGATGGTAAGTGACATGAAGGAGGAATAAACTCCGACTTTCGATGATCCAATGTACCTTTCGCTCGTCACGGATTGAAGGTAAGTTTATTGGTTTGGCATTAAGAATGAGGAATCCTCAGTCCTTGATAGCTGAGAGAGGGATAGGTGGCATCAGGCCCACATCCTACTAGAAGAATGTGTTGACTTGGGTTGACCCTACGGGCTAGCAGGAGGTTGACACATGGTGTGGATGAACATGTAGAAGGATTGGTGTGAGATTCGAGCATGAATAATATGACAACATGCGGCATGTGTTTATTTTTTATTTTACATCATTATTGTAAATCAATACAATTTTCTTGGTCAGCGACTAAAATCTAAATCTTATAGTGGCAATTTAAAAAGGTGGTTGAAACCCTAAATTTTATGGTTGTGTTTTAAGTCAAATGAAATCAATGATGGAGGAATTAAACAACAATACACAAGTTGGTGGGATGAATGCATAGGTTAGGGTTTGATATTCATTGGACAACCATGGTGGTACAAAGGAAACAATGGGGAAAAGAATGTAATAAGAAAAAACAATGAACATAAGGAGTAGAGGGTGGAGGAATAGGATGTGGGTTAGGAGATCATGTAGCAGAGTTTGAAGGCCCCAGTCTATATTTTGGCTAATGATTTTGTAATCAAAGCCCATGTAATGTTTTAATTTCTTTTCAATTCCAATAATAATAAAATATATATATTTAGATTCCTGCATATTGGTTGTGTTATCTAAGTTGTTGCTATGTGGTTGATATGGTAAGGGGAGTACCCTTCATCATTTATTATAAATTATTGATGGATCATATTCATTTCATGTTATATGGGTAGACCACTAAGTCACAAGTAGAGAGAAAAGGGAAATTTAATCCTTTGTATAATGACTTAAATATATATATATATATGCATGAAAATAGGAACATCTAATCCTTCATGTATCATTCTAAAAATAGATATGCATCATTTAATTATATTTGACATAAGGAAACTAATCCCTTCTCTAGACACCACAAAGTTTAATTTTATGTTCACCTTAAAATGAATTAATGTCTTAAATGGATGGTCACGCTTTCTTGCATAAATTTCAAGTCTATTATAAGCATATCTCCATTTACTTAATATTAAAATTAAATAATTGTTAGGTAAATAAAATAGTTTTATCTTCATAGGAAGAGAACATTCTTATCTTCTTTGATAATTAAATATAACCTTCAATACATGAAGGAATGGATGTTTATTCTTCTCCATCAAGATTCAGATTGAGATAGATGATCATATAGCCATTGAAAATATGACTTAATATTTACTTAAAATCCATGTAATAGCTATATTGATAGACCATTTCTTGCGAATATAAAATTAATATGAAATTCAACCATAGTACTAGCTATATTTCAAAGATACTGTAGATAAAAAAAAATTTCCTATCAAGGTTATATGCATGATTTTATATAATTTTTAGTGACATCTAATGTCATTATAACTTTGTATCATATGATTTATCATGATTAGAACAACTATGATATTTTAGGTTTATAGTTCAATATGATCATGTAGAATGTTGGAGTTTATATTACATTATTAAATTATTATTTATAATCAAATTAATTTCAAATATATTGTTTTGGTTGATTATTATTAGTTAAGTATTGATTAATCATATATTCTCCATATCACATAGGTAGACCAATAAGTCACATATAATATATGATCGCCTACCTTGCCCTCAATATTGCTCTTTTTTGGTATTTGTTCATGTGTCTTCGCTATTACGATTAAGTGTTATGCCACATAGGGTTTCATGCAATTGTAATGGTGGATTCTTTATGTCTTGTGAATCTTTTATCATTTCAATCAAGTGTTATGCCACATAGGGTTTCGTGAGATTGTGACGATAAAATCATTTTGTGAAGTCTTTACTACTTTGATCAAGTGTTATGCCACATAGGGTTCCATAAGATTGGCATGGTAAATTCCTCCCATAGTTAAATTTGTTTGAACATCTTTACCATTGTGATCAATTGTTATGCCACATAGGGTTTCAAGAGATTGTGGTGATAAATCTGTTTTGTGTATCTTTACCATTGTGATTAATCGTTATGCCACATAGGGTTTCGAGAGATTACAGTGATAAATCTGTTTTGTGAATCTTTATCATTATAATCAAGGGTTATGCCACATAGGGTTTCATGAGATTGTGATGATAAGGGCTATTTTGTGAAGTCTTTACTATTTTGATCAAGTGTTATGCCACACAGCGTTTCATAAGATCATCTTGGTGAATTCTTAAATCTGTTTTGTGCCCAATAAGCTTGTTTAGATTGAGATGATAGTTGCGCCACCTTGCCTTCAAGTAGAGAATCTAAACTCGTTTATCATCCAATAGTCATCCCTGCTCCATTTCCTCATGCTCTATTTTTTCTTGAGAGTGGATAGATTTAAAGTAGATAGCTTAGTTGTAGTTAATGATCTGTGAAACCAGAAAATCCTTAGCTGCAATGTTCTTGGTTTTCTTAACCTTGTGCCTCTTCCAGCTGAGAACAAAAAGATAGGACTTAGATTACTTTTCTTTTCCATGCATTCCAGCACAACGAGGGAGCTTCCCCTCCTAATTTGAAGAGCACTCATTGCGTAGTGTACATAGCTATCCTTACAAACCTGCACTCCAGATGTGTTAGATTTGATGCCAACAGTTTTCTATTTTAGTGGGCAATAAAATCATGCAATCTAGACTTAAAAGCATGCATGAGTTAAGACCATCTAGTAAAGTCTTTTAATTAATAACTTTTCCAACATTGTTTTGTTTCAAGTTATAGTGACAACTTTCTTTTGGTATCTGTGAATACAAAATTCACCATGCTCCCTTCGGGTTTTGTTTTTGCTAAGTACTGGCCCATGCCTCCAATGAATATCGATGCCTCTTTTTGATGAATGACCATCGGCCTCCACCACATGTCCACTCTGCGCTTTCTGAAGGAACTTTTCCTTTCAATTTTCAAACGGCCCCCACCATACTTCCACGTGTCATCGCCGCGCACGCTTAAAAGCTGCTTCCCTCACTTTTGAATCGAGCCCCAACCGTGTGCCATGTTGCCTTCATCCACATATGCTTTGGTAGACCCCACAATCGGCCCCAAGTAAAAGGCACGCTTTCACGTATCCTCCTAGCACATGTCTTCAATGGTGTGGAGGAGGAATGAACTACGGGTTGCGAAATACCGCCACATGTCTCTTTGGTGCATGCTTCTTCAAAGCAAGAGATGAAGTGAACTATGAGTCACAATATGCTGTCACATGTTCTAACCACCTGAACTGGGAGGCAACACTTGTTTGCATGAGACTTTTCCAGGACCACTGCCATCATTTGCAGGGGATGCACTTGGATGGGAGGCGACCAAATGCTATGGCCCGAATCTTTTTTGTTACAATGGCCAAGGAAGAATCTTTGCTGCGACATCATTACTTAGGATTCTGAATCTTTTTGCTGCTTGCCAGGCAGTGGGAATGCTCACTATATATACTGCTCTTTGCTTCTGATGACGGTTCCGGTTCCACATTAAAAAGTTCTACGAGTTTTGAGAGTTTAAGAATTGCAGAAAATATAGAGACACTAGGCCTTTTATTGTTATTAGATTATTGCAGAAAGACTCACAAACTGTGTTATTGTTCGGCCTTTCTATTTTTCCTAAGCTATTTGATTAACTTTATACTATGCCATTATGTTTGAATGGTTTATTTACAAAACTTCTATAATTTGAATGCAACTTTGATGGTTTAGATCATGTCTTTTGACTCCTCTTTTCAGTAAATGGGTGTGAGAATTATTTTATGTCATTGAATGAGCTGTTCATGCTTAAATCTTTAATTTATGTTATTTTAGGACGTAGTAAATTGTTGAGTGGGCCCTTAGATCATATCCAAAAGATTGATTTATCGTGCCTTTTATCTAAATTCTAGTGCATCGCCTTTGTTAGATCTTTTATTTTTATATTTGCTTCCTTTCCCCTTTCCAAACCCCAATTACAAAAGAATTCAGCTTCTTTAAAAACCTGGAGGTCACTCAGTTTAGCGCAATAAGTCCCCCATAGACTGAGTTTCCCATAAAGGGTTTTTACCTTGCCAATTTTTGGCATCAACAGTTTCTTTTTCTTGGCACGCCTAGTGGGATTGAGCTTAAATGAACCTAATTTTAAGAAGGGTGTATGAGCCATCAACCTGTAACTAGATCCAAAATAGTGAATAACCCTGGTTTATTAGTACCGCCATTAGGGACAATACAACCTATGACCCAGTTAGTGAACATTCTTCTTCCGCCCTTTCCACTAGCCATGTTGCCTGCTGCTAACAAAAATTATGTGGCATGGGACACTGGAAGTCCTCTTGTAGCACCAGTAGCGCTTTCCGTTTGGGAACCTATCTTGGTTTTTTCCCTAAAAGCTATAAAACGCCATATGAACATCTGCAAGATGTTGCAGACATATGTCTGGTACACGACATTACAAACCGAAATATGGCACTAAGGTTGCTCATCACCTCTTTTAGAGGCAAGGCGCCAGATTGGTACCACACACTGCAAGCGAATATTATCAGTACCTGGGATGAGCTTGAAGATCCTTTTTATCAAAAAATTTTAAACGAAGGAGACTGATCCTTGCTATATTATCAGCTGTCAGTCATAAAACGGGCGCTGCATGAAGCCATGGCTAACTTTAATGTCTGATTCCATACAAGCTGGCAGATAATACAAGTTCATATTTTCCTGTCGCCCAATCTGGCATTCATGTTCTACTTGAAATCTATCAACCCTGACATCTCCACGATGATCCAGTCTCTAGGCGGAACCACACTACTAGGCACCTACAACATCGCTTTCAAGGTGGAGAACAATTTGACAGATGCCGAAAAGTTGCCTCCTCGACCCCTCATTCCTATATTTCCATAAATACTGGTTCCTGCTCAAGAGATACCTTATATTAGCACATCAACTCCTTGTCAATCTATGTACGCATATCCAAGCGCACTACATAACGTTGCTTCCACATCTGACTCTTCAAAGGAGGATATGAGTGATGTCAAGGAAATGTTGCAGGCTATGGCCAATGAGATAATCGTTATCAAGAACAACCAGGTTGTGCCTCCGAAGTCGACCTATCAAAATTATCAAGGCAGAAGGTCCTCTTACCAACAAAACCAGTTCCAAGGAGGTGCTCACACAAATCCGCAAGCGCAAACAACAAATCAAATAGTGTCAGTACCCACTTTGCTGCAAAGCATCAATCTAAGCTCGAGTAGAGAATTAACTGTAAGGCAAAACAATTTAATGGATGACACCAACCCCTGGTGCTTCCCTTGTGACAATTCACACATGCCCTGAAACTGTCCGTGCGACAACCTATAATAAAAGGTGGCAGAGCAGTGCAGCCAAGGCGCAACGTTAGATCCCCGAAGCTATGTGTATACCTCATCGCAAATGGATAATGCAGTGCTCACCGCACAAATGCAAGGGATGTCACTAGAACAAGAAGCAGACATCGCTTCAGATCACACACTCTTCTCATGGATGGAAGAAGAAGAAGAAGCGGTTTTCACCAATGATGCATCCACATCTAAAACACTGCAAGTATAATCTGAGTACAACACCCACTCGAAGAGGAGATTCACGAGTGAACCAGTTGTCCCGCAACTGGTCAGTTTGCAACTTAAAAGTGCTTCTGACCAAAAGTCTAGTACCTTCGCCATGGTGCCACAATGTTCGCCGCAAAGGGAAATTGTTATAACAAGAGCAAAAGAGCATAAAAATCTGAATCCACCACCCTTCAACGTGGTGGAACAATTGAAAAAATCATCCACTAATGTGTCTCTTTGGGATATTTTAGCTATTCCAGAGCAAAGACATTATTACAAAAGTCTCTCTAGGAGGATCCAATCATTGAACCAAACAAGCAATTGCTCAAAGGAAAGGTTGTTGATCAATCACCTCCAGCCAAAGTTCTCACAAATAGTGTAGTGGAAGCTCCCACTAAGGTAAGAGATAACCTAAAAACCAAACCCTTCTTCCTAACACTTATTGTGGGAGAGAATTTGTTACACAATGTCATGATTGACTCCGGTGCTAGCACCATAGTTATGTCGAAACAAATAGCTAAAGCTTTAGGGCTTAGTTATAAACCTTTAAAAAGGGGAGTGATGCAGCTTGATGGAAGCATAGTTGAGACTATCGGTCTCATCAAGGACCTTCCCTTGACTCTATTTGCCTGCCCTAGTATTATAGTGTCGCAAGATACTATGATCATAGATGTTCCCCCATGTTTGGCCTCTGTCTATCTCAAGAATTTACTTCAAAGGTGGGCAGATACCTATCCCTGGATTGGTCACACATGATCCTTAGGACCAAGCGCGGTGCAAAAATGAAGATAGAATCTGAAGCTTTGCATTCAGAACATGTGGCTAATGAAGTTGTGATCAACTTTGAAGCCGCTCATACTTCTATCACCAAGCAAGAAATGTATTGTGTTGAGCTACTGGAAGATGAAAAGGTGATCGGAGATTGGAACAATCAAGAAGATGTTCTCTTGAGTGAACATATGGATATTGATCCTTTCGACATCTACCATGCTACTGGGTTGGGCACCTATGTCATCTACGACAAAGATCAAGTGCTCCCAAAGGTCGTCAAAGAACCTGAGAGCGGTCAAGCCTCAAAGCTATGGATGTTGTACTTTTACGAAGCAAGATGCAAGGTTGGCACAGGAGCTGAGATATGTTTAATGTCCCCACAAAATGAGAAAACACTGAAGTCTTTCTGCTTCTAGTTTGCTTGCTCAAATAATGAAGTTGAATATGAAGGTCTAGTGCAAGGTATTGGCCTTGTGGAACGAATGGGCATTAAGCAATTAATGGTGTTCGGAGATTCTGAACTAGTAGTCAATCAAGTCCAAGGAATTTTTGTGGCCAAGAATTTCCGCATGTGATTCTATAGACACCGAGTTTGGGACTTGATTGACGGCTTTGAAGCCTTCAACATTCAAATGGTGCCCCAAAAATAAAATACAGATGCAGATCACATAGCAGCAATCAGATCCCAGTTTGATCTTGCCTCCAACCTCATTCACAACAAACACTCTGTATGAGTGATAGTTCAACTAGCCATCCCAAACAATGACCAAAGCTGACAATTGTTTGACAGTGATGAACACATTGCCTTGTTCATCGAGTAGTAGGGGGAATTTTTCAACCAACTCCACCCAAATATCATTGAGGCTTATGAAGGACAAATCATTCAGTTGAAATCCAACAAGCTTCCAAAAGGATTGGTCACTAGAAAATATTTTTGATTATGTTAATAAATAATTTATGTGTCTGGTCAGTGACAAAGTTCATGGTGCCAGGATCAGGTTAAGCTCATTAATCTGAATTGCGGTGTCTTCTCAATCAAGCATAGGACGTGGGTATCTAATTTGGTCCCTACCCAAAGGAAGAATGGAGATATTCATCTACGTGTGGACTTTCAGGACCTAAACAGAGCATCCTTGAAGGATCATTACTCGCTACCTTCAATGGGGTCAATCCTGTAAATAGTGGTAGGATTGGAGATGTTTTCCCTATTAGATGGCTTCTTCGGTTACAATTAGATCTGGGTCAAAGAGGAGGATCAACATAAGACAATGTTCCCTACTAAGTGGGGAATGTTTGCATACAGTAAAATGCCATTCAGCCTCTCAAATGCAAGATCCACCTTCCAGCGGGCAATGAATATCACTTTTAGTGAACTAATCAACAAGATTATCCTAATCTATTTGGATGATTTGACAGTGTTCTCGAAGTCCAATGATGAACATTTTGATCGCTTTGAGATGGTGTTCAAGAAATGCCAAGAGTTCAGGATATCCTTGAACCCAAAAAATTGTGTCTTCGGAGTATTGCAAGGCAAGCTATTGGGGAACATAGTGTCCAAAGAAGGAATTTCAATTGATCTTGAGTGGGTGAAAGCAATCAAAGAGCTTTCCCTTCCGGTCAACAAGAAAGGCATCCAGTCCTTCTTGGGAAAGGTAAATTTTGTTAGCAAATTTATTTCTAATTTTGTAGGAATAATTAGGCCAATCACCCTGATGCTGAAAAAGGATCAAACATTTTAATGGAAAAAAGAAGCCAGAGAAGCCTTTGAGAAAGTCAAGGATGTTATTTCATCTGCTCCTGTTCTGGTCAACCCACAATTATCAAAGGACTTCATAATGTATGTATTCAGTGGCAAGTCAAGCATTGCTACTGTCTTAACTTAGAAAGATGATGAGGGAAAGGGAGAACATCCGATGGCATTTCACTCTCGGACTTTGAAGGAGTATGAGACAAACTACAACTTTGTAGAGAGGCAAGCGTTTGCAATAGTTAAGGGACTCAAAAAGTTTCGACACCTAATCTCTTGCAATAAGGTGATTGTTTATGTCGCGCATTCTAGCATGCACGAATATATCATGGAAGGAGAAATCACTGGGAAAAGAGCTAATTGGATCACTAAGATCCTCAAATATGACATTGAGGTCAAGCCTACAAAGACCGTTCGGGGAAGAGAATTGTGTGAATATCTTGCGTATGATGAAGAAATGGCCACCGAGGAAGAGCAACTAGAGCTAGCCCTAACAAACGAGTCAGAGTCCAAAGGTTGTTGGCTGGTGGATAGAGTAAGATTTATGCACATGGGAAAGTATCCATTTGGCCTTCCTTCTCAAAAGAGGAGATCCTATCGATTGCAAAACATCAGATATGCACTCATTGAGGGGATCCTGTTCAAAAGAAATTTTAACGACATTCTATTACGATGTGTTACAACAGAGCAAGCAAAAAGGATCCTTGACACTTACCACAATAGTCCCGCGGGCGGACATTTCTCCACAAAGACCACCGCCATCAAAATCATGTGTGCAGGGTATTTCTGGCCAATGCTATTCAATGATTCATATTCCCTGGTAAAAGCTTGCAAAGAATGTCAGTTCTTCGTAGGAAGAAGAAAGAATTATGCAATGCCCCTCAATCCGATAGTGGTTGATGAGCCATTTGCGCAATGGGACCTAGACTTCATTGGAATGATCAACCCAGCTTCCACCGTAGGACATAAATGGATCTTGATGGCCACTAACTACTTCACAGGATGGACCGAAGCCATGCCACTGAAGAATGCGACAAAGGAAGAGATAGTGGACTTCCTAGAGGAATTGGTGATGAGATTCCTCCCACCCAAAACTATCATCTTCGACAATTCCAAAGCTTTCCTAGGCTCTAAGGTAAGTCAATTTGCACTTACGCATGGCATATTCCTTAAAACATCATCAAACTCCTACCCACAGGGGAACAAATTAGGCGAATCGACAAACAAGAATTTGGTATAACTCCTCAAAAGAATCGGGTCGGAATACCAAAGGGAATGACATAAAAACCTCTGAGCAACGCCGCTCTGGGAAAACCACATAACTCCTGAGCAAGTCCTCAAGATTTTGTTGTATGAGCTAATATATGGAAAAGAAGCACTATTGCCTATCTCCTTTGAGATTTTGGTGCTGCAATTACTAAAATCTCTTGAGGTGGAACAAAATGGTGAAATGGAGGTGTGGCTTACTGAATTACTAGAAGTACAAGAGAAAAGGGAAAATTTCCTAATAGCCATGACTAACCATCAACAGGTGGTTAAAAGGTGGTTTGACAAGAAAGCGTTCGACCAAGGTTTAAAGTACCGAGACTTAGTGCTGAAGTTTAATGAAAGGGTTGCTATGTCGGGTCAGCATGGAAAGTTTGATAGCCTTTGGGAAGGCTCGTTCAAGATAATTCAATGCAAAGAACATAATGCATATGAGTTAGAAACTATGGAAAAAGAAGCACTGAGAATTTCGATCAACGAAATTCACTTTAAAATATTTAATTAAGCTTGCTTACCCCACTGATGTAAATATGTCTATAATTCTTTTTCCTTCTTTCCCTTTTGTTTTGTTGGCAGGTCTTTTTTATTTTTTTCTATGGTTCGAGGCAGAAAAGAACAAGTAGCCCATTATTGCAAAGAGCAGGAAACAAACTCAGCTAAAAAGAACAGAAAAATCAAACACCCACATACAAAATTGAATTGATACATACATGCTGAAAAGAAAAAGATGAGCCATGTCGTAGAATCCAAAGGAAAATAGCAAGATGATTATATAAAGATACATTTTCATTATATATGCTTTAATATTTACATTGTCAAAATGGCTCAAGGGCCTTGCTTCTAAAAATATATAATTCTATTCTGCTTCCTTCATATATTCTACGAAAAGCCCTTTTCAGGCATGTATACAAAAAATAGACTAATTGCTATGAGATTTCAAAAAGCAAAAAATAAAAACACAAAGTCTTTAGTCCACAACATGGGCAACAACAACAAACGCATCAAAAATAGCATCCACTATATCTTCATCAACAGGGGCATCATCAGTAGCAGCATCATTAACAAGAGAAACAGTCAGAGGCAAAGGGAACACCAGGTTCTTGAAATCCATGTACCAATTGATATCATAGAATGACACCATGGTGTAGATGCGGAAGAGAAAGTGAAAGGCACGGGTTACCCTCTGGCGGTGCTCACCTTGCGACTGGAGGAAAAATCCACTTAGAAATGGTAGCCACGGTACAACCGCATCCTCTTCTATGAACCTCCAAAGGTCGCTCATGGTCGGAATGCCTCCACCATATGCAGCATTTGCCACTACCTCCCCAAGTTCGTTCAGGTACTTCTTAGGAAATATTTCTTTGACAAGATGAAGAATCAAGGGCTTGAGAATTCTAATATCAAGCATGGAGGCAACAAAATGTGAGCACACATTAGTGTTAGTTCGATAATTGTCCTCGTATTCGAGGCAATCCCATCCCAAAA
>VDFB02168111.1:0-14040 GCA_007258455.2 Sequoia sempervirens
ATATATATGTACATATATATATGTACATATATATATATATATATATATATGTACATATATGTCTACGAGTAGCCTTAACTCTATCATATATATTTATTTTGCTTGTTGAATCACTGCTAAGGGGTAACACCCTGAACGCTTTTGACTGGAGCTATGAACCAATGAGACCACATTCAGGGGGCCTCATCCCCGCTAAACCACCACCTCCACTAGTCACCCAGTGTTATGCCTGTCAACAATCCTGTCGACCTCCCTATTGGATCTAGCGCCATTCCTTTGTTTTTGTGTCATCCTCAACCTTATCTCTCCAAGACCAACCAAACAGAAGGAGTGAAAAACTCACGAGGATCCGATACAGAACCTGGCAGGCATGAAAGACCCATGTGGGTTCGATAGTAGTCCATGAGCAGCACACGTCGATAGGAAACTAGATTCGTGAGTAGCACACACCTCTAGCACGATTAGTCACCACGTTTGTCGAGATCACCTGTACGTCCTCCAAGATTAGCCGCCACTTTATTTATCTCTGAACCAAGTTGGGACCAAACTGATATATACCGCTAAGGTCCAAGCAGGGATTTGAACCTTGGTTGCCCCACAAACAATGCAACCATCTCACCGTTACAGCAACAGATGATCCCCACATATATATATATATATATATATATTTCATGACAATCAAATATGTATACAATTGATATTCAAATGAATAAGATCAAGTTAACATTCATATAACAATCATATCGATTGTATATATATATATATATATATATATATATATATATATATATATATATATATATATATATATATATATATATATATATATATATATATATTCATGACAATCAAATATGTATACAATTGATATTCAAATGAATAAGATCAAGTTAACATTCATATAACAATCATATCGATTGTATATATATATATATATATATATATACCTTTGTAGACATGTATACATATGTATTCATAAATTGATATATATTTCTATATGGATATTTTTTATTGTCACACATACGTATGTATCGACACATGTATAAATATGTATATATCTTATACATATATATACATTTGATTGCACAATCAAGAACATACACAATTGATATCTTATTGATAGGAAACATACATGCAATGTATATATACGTATACACATACATGTTGTTTTGTTCATTCGATAACACCATACTCATAAGCAACCCATTCATAATCGTGCATATGTACATCTACCTATGTACTCTCATGCACATGCTCCTCCATGCATATGGTCTATCATTGACATGCATATGCTTACATATACATACATTCAACATGTGTTCACTACATCAATAAAGCATAGTAACATAAGGAAGAACTCATAAGCTCCAAACACATAAACATCATCCAAGAATGCATTCAATAGTAATCAAGACCCTTACTAATGCAAACACATCATGTCTAAAGGATGAATTACCAATTCCCAACAGAATAAATTGACTCAACCATTCTACTATGAGTGTGTGTGTAATCTCATATAGGTTTCATTTAAGGTTATCCAACCAATCACTTCTCCTAAGTGATGCTTCCCATCCCTTTCAAAGGATTTAACTTGTCCCTGCAACAAGCTTGGCACATTTGCAATGGTAGTTAGACATTCATAATAAATCCATATGCATCATAAAACTTTAGCATATTCATAGAGCAATGTATGTTCTTTGATGTAAACATATTTACTCTTTCAAAGCCACATTTAGCATTTATCAACACTTTCACATAATACCTATTTGAGTATTCCATTCTTTTACAAACATATCAAAATCATGATTGCATTCACCATCTTATTTATCTGTGAAGGTGAAGGTAAAAGTAAATCAGTAACAAGACAAGGTGTGACATATTAAAAAAAAATACAAAAAATATCACGAGCATTCTTCAATGTGCTAAAAATAATTTTCCATAAGGATTTAGAAAAATACAATTATTTAGGTCAAAATATGGATGATGTACATGTGAATAGTATGGTAAAAAAAAGTGACTTTTAAACAGTGGTTTTTAGACATGCCTATTCAAAATAAATTTGTATCATCTAGGTATTAAAGTAAATTACATATTTGGAAACTAGACTCTGAGTACTACATTTTATGATTGGTGACTTTTTTAAGATTCCATCTCTAAGTGCTTCAAATTTTAAGGTCATATGTGACAAATTCTAAAAATCGGGGAAAACACTTCCACTTTTTGGTCCTCAACTTCTTGCACACACCCTATTTGATGGTATTTACTAAGTTTAGGCATGATGTAAGTAATTTTGATATCAATTCATCAGGAGGAAAATAAATAAATAAATAAATAATTATTACAACTTAGTGAAAATAAAGGCAAAATGAATGAAATCCTACATTGCAACCTAATACCATAGAAAGTGAGCTTAGTTTCTATGTTAAATTAATGTCTTTTATCTATGTGTTTATCTATCTTGAATGTCACCATAGACAAGTGGTAGTTAAATACAAGGATTCTTTTAACAAAATCTTTTAACAAGAGAAATAAGCCAATTGAGGGAACTTCATAAGTATGCTTATGAAAATGATTATGTGTGAAAATACTTCAGGATATCACCTAAAAAATTATTAGCATTTCCTAAGTTAGCTTTGATGAATTGATTTAAAAAGAATAGAAACAACACAGATGTATTGAAAAATGGCGTCGCACATGTGTTGATTGAACATAAAGAGGTTTTCTATCAAGCTCAAAATTTATTCTATTATAACCTGTCAAAATGATTAGTATGGGCTAACCTACTCTAATACCATGTTAAAAATTAGGATATTAAAATACTAATCATTCTAAACAAAATATAAAATAAATAAAATGAGAATCATACAAGCATAAATTTTACACATTACACAAGATATACATTGGGAAAACTCTTTCAAGTAAAAAACCTTATAAAGCATCATTTTATTAAAACAGTTACAATAATGGTCTATTATAACATAGATTGAACATGGGGAACACTCCTTCATACTTCCACATGGCCAATAATACCTCATGTGCATAGTGATATAATTCACTATAAAATCTCTAAATTATATATCTCTCAAGTGATAGAGAACCTCCTTAGATATAGGAGGAAGGGTGACATAATACCTGAAAGGGTATTAGTCACACCTATTCAACAACCACCATTCATAAATAAAATTAATTATCTAATTGTTGGACTATAATTATTTCAAATGAGATATGCTTAATAAGCATATAATAGATAGGGTTTTATAACCTTATATTAGAACAGTATCTAAATGTTATAAGGGTATGACCCCTAATAACATTATGTTCTAACATTTTCACTTTTCCTAATCATCACAGTATCACAAGGCATATATCTTTAAATATTTATATGATAAATATGAAGAACATTAATTATTTTAATTAATCATCAATTGTCCTAGGCTATTATTTTATTGCAATTTATCTAATCATTGAATTATCAATTTTATCTTTAAGCATAGAAGATTGTACAAGCATATAAAATTGTAAAACATATCTAACTACTATACCATACAACCAATTTCAAGATCAAATACTAAGTCAAATACTTCAATCTTCATAATCTTATGAAACATCACAAAACACATTACCTTTAATCCTCATAAAATAGGAAAACATTAATTAATCTAGTTAATTATACTCCATTACGCATCATCCATGCATCCTTGATATTCTCATAATATTATACTAAAAGAATAGGGATAAGTAAATTCTATGGAGGTTTTGTTCTACCATATCTTATATTTTCCTTGCTACATGGAGTTGAATAGTACACATAGCTTGTATGTTGTCCAATTAATTTTTAAAATAATATTCAAGTCACCTCAAACTATGTTTGTGCACCTATTTATGCTACCATTATGCAAGTATATATATAGACATGTGAGGAAAATGAGACGTTAGAAATTTGCATACTTTAAGTTTTATAGTGATTTGAGAGTAAATGGAGAAACAATGCTACACATTTGAGCTTATATCTAATATTAAGTATATATAGTTAATATTAAATATATAATATATAGAGAATGATAAAATAAATTGAAACTAACTAAAAAGTTATATAGTTTTTGATAACAGGAGAACTTTACATATATCCATTTCTTAAATATATTCTAAAATCTTTATTAGAGAAGATACAAAAATTAACTGGAGTAGAAGTTGAGTCTAATTTAGATACTGGAGCAAAGAAGGTAGAAGCACACATAGTTGATGTTAGAGAAGAGAACCAAGCACAAACAATTGATGTCAAAGAGGAGGCACATCCACACTTTGATGTTGAAGAGGGGTCAAAATCACTTTCTACAAATATGTGAGTTTAATTAAAGAGGTGAAAATGAAAATTTCTTGCAAAAAAATATAGATCATTTACTTTAAATGAATATAAAGAAATTAAAATTGTATGTTGAACAATTTAATCAAACTACTCATAAGTCATTGAACAAAATTACAAAAGAAATACTTGAGGTTTATTTCAAAAACCGTAATACACATGATCAAGTCCAACTATTTTCAAATATATTTCTTCCTGATGAGCTAAAAATGTCATTACATGCATAGATATGCTATTAAGCATGAATACCATATCCTCTATAACATTCATGTTAGTCCAACTATTTTATGAAATTGATTATTTCAACAAGTTCCTCATAATGAACTTGATGAATTCAACAAGTTCCTCAAAGGTTGCATGAAAATCATCCACTGCTTGCTCCATTGCAACAACTTCATCTACTTGGACTTGATTTGCATGAGACCTCACTGTCTGAATTTTTTCACGAATCTCACAACAATAAGATAAAATATAATCTACAAAAAAATCTAGATTGTTTTCTTTAAAGTTAGACCAATTGACTGAAACATTTGATCCAATTGTCGAAAGAGGCTCTGTTATAGAATCTTCAGAATCACTCGATATATCAATTATTTCAATGTTTTGTTGAGGATTTGCCATTACCTGGAAAAAAAATAATAAAGAATAAAATCAATATAACATGAAGTAACATTTTGAATTAAAAACTAATATATATATTTTAATATAATTATTTTTAAAAACATTGAAAGTAAAAGAGTTAATTTTATTTAGTAAATACCTAATTTAAAGGGAAATTTAAAAAAAATAAAAAAATTGGAGAAATATAAACCCCCAATCATTCATTACCCAAAGTAGCATTAAAGAAGCCATTAACAAAACATTCACTTGTATAAGGCCAATATAAAGCCGAAAGATCCAGATCAAAAACAGGACAAGACTTTACATGGAAGAACCCTAGAACCCATTTCGCTAGAGACCCGCCACTAGAAACACAGAAGCAAATATGAAAACCGCCTCAGAGTAAAACAAAACCCCAAATCCCCAATAAAACCTCTAAGCTCATCTCCTCCAGCTGCCTTCAGACGCTCCGCCACCACCACCGTAACGCGATCCGCCGCTGCCACCGCCACGGCCACCAGCACCATATACGCGTTCAAATCTCTCGCGGCCGCCACCACCACCGCCACCAGTTCTAACTCTTTGTCGTTCATGAAGGCGTCATGAAGGCTGCGATCGCGTACTGCAGTGGCTGAGGTGACTGATTCCGCTTCCAATTGGAGGGAACGGAGCGGAGCCTGGTAGTGGGTTCCAGGCGGGAGCCAGGAAAGGGGAAATAGGGGACGGCCCCTCAGTGTCACAGGCAAGCCCGCCCACAAAGCAACGGAACTCAATTTCAGCAGAAGCTATTTTCAGATAGAAACCCCCAAAAAATTCCCACCCCACCAAAAAATTAAAAAAATTACGCTCTCTGATCGAACAACGAAATAAAGATCCCTGGAACCAGAGAACCAACAGAAAGTCAGCAAAAGCCGTCAAAATAGCACGAATTTTAAAAAAATCTTACCAAAAATTATAAAATACTAAATTTTCAAAAAGCTACAGAATAATTATTTAACTAATTATAACGTAAAAAGATTCTATTCTAATAAATTTTATAAACAGCAATAATTATTCAAAATCAAAATATATTTAAAATAACCTTTAAATTATATTAAAAATCTCAAAAAATTAAAAATGAAAAACAAAATTATAAATAAAAGTTTTATAAAAATAAGAATTAAATTCTCTGAAATGAGCCGCGACCTCTGTAATCTCTGCTATTGGCATTGCTAACTTGATGCCAGAAAAACTGAAAAATCTGAATTTCCGCAAACCTAACTGCAAAAAACAAGCAAGTAATATTTAAAACCCCACTGGATAATTCTCAACCCAACTTCAAATTTAAACATAAACGAATAAAAAAGGGCGAAAAAAAATCATAGCGGGTGTACCAATTCCAATCTGAATTTCCAGATATCTCTCTGGAAAAATAAAAACGATTGATACTTTAACCCAATTTTGAAACATAAACGAATGAAAAAGGGAAAAAATGAAAATATTCCCCTTCTTACAAGTTACAGCAAAACATCAAAATTCCACTAGATAAATAATCTCAAACAGACAAAGAAGACTAAATTTATACGAATTTCGATTTTCTTTCAACTCATTGTTTAGCTGGCTGCAAACACAATCTGCAAGGACTTGGAATATAACAAAATTTAATACTCAGAAGACGTGAATTTCGCCACAAATATAAATTTGAGAAATCTGAAAATGAATGTGACAGAATCGAAAAAATTTGGCTAATCTAAGAGATAATGTCTCCAAAATATCATAAACCCTGCAATTTCAAACCTGCAATTAATTTATCTCTTACTCTGAGCTTGCTGAGAATGAGCCGAAGTTCTGTTTTTGAATTGATCTGAGCAAAGTTAATTTATAGACTGGAGTACTAGTCATTTCATATAGATGCCGATCAAGCAACCGTGCTAGTCATTTCATATAGATTCCGATCAAGCAACCGTACTGGTCATACAGAGGACAAATTAATTTATAGACTGGAGTACTAGTCATTTCAGGCAAAGGCTATGCAGGTGACAATTTGCAGGCAATGTCTATGCCGGTGACAATTTGCACCGATGGGCATCATGGGCATCCGATGCCTGCACCCGTGCAAGCCACTGCTAACGGTTTGTACCTGTACCTGCTGTTGTCTGGCGTTGACTCCAACTCTTCCGTCCTGCTGCGGCTGTCCAACTCTTTCGTCCTACTGCAGCTGTCACCATCACCTGCACAAAATGCACCCCTGCCCGTATTTGTCAGACTGACAGTGCGTTCATTGCAGCTTACTTTTTTATGTTTAGTTAATATAAATTAAATATATGTAGTTTATTTTTATTTTTTCTAAATGATTTTAATATATTTTTATTACTAAATATTTATTGATTTTTTATTTATATGAATTTTTACTATTTTTAAAATATTTTTTCTTAAAAAATTTAATATATATATATATATATATATATATATTATTAACATAAATTATCACTAAAATTAAATATATGTAATTTTTTTATTTAAAAAAATTGATTTTAATATATTTTAATTACAAAATATTTATTGGTTTTTTTATTTATATGAATTTTTATTAATTTTTTTTTTAAATCATAAATTTAATAATATTTTTTATAAATTCTTTATTTTTAAGTTAATATAAATTATAACTAAAATTGGATATTTTTGGATGTAATATCAATTTTTATTTTACAATTTATAAATTAGTTTTTAATTGAATTGTGTAATTTCAAAGGGTTGATGATGAATAGAATGTTATGAGAGAAAATATTGATATTCATGAATTGTAAAATAAAAATCAATAAATACTTTAAATTATTCTAATTATCAAATTTTTACCTTTATATATTTTTCAATCTAGATTTAAATAAATGTTCTTGGCATAATGTAACTTTTGTATGTTAATTATTTGTTAATATAATTATAGTTTTATAGGATGAATCTAAGTTTAAAACCCATCAATTTTATCTCTTTGGGTCAACCCAAAAGTATGATGCACAATGGCTATTGTCTAACTCATCTGAAGAGATTAAAGACATATTTTAAAGTTAGATGAAAAGGATTGACAAAATTTGTCATTATATTTCTAAACTCATACATAACTTTAATGTAAAAGATGATAAAATATTAGAAATGTACTTAATGTAGTTATACTTTATACTAACTAAAAAATAAAGAAACTTTAAAAATGTTACTAAGAAAAACATTTAAAAAAATAATAAAAATTCATATAAATAAAAAATCAATAAATATTTTTAATAAATATATATTAAAATCAAGTTTTCTTTTAAAAAATAAACTACATATATTTAATTCTAATTCTAATTTATATTAACTAAAAAATAAAGAAGATATAAAAATATTATTAAATTTTTGAAAAATAATAGTTAAAAAAAATAATATAAATTCATATAAATTAAAAAAAATCAATAAATATTTTATAATAAAAATATATTAAAATCAAGTTTTCTTGAAAAAAAATATATATGTTTAATTTAGTTATAATTTATGTTAACTAAATCATAAATTTGGCGCGTCCCGCGTTAATATCCAACTTGCAATTTTCGGTTTCTACCAACAGACTTGGATGCGATGGATATGGTGGGTACGGGCTAATATCCAACTTGCAATTTTCGGTTTCTACCAATAGACTTGGATGCGATGGATATGGTGGGTACGGGCTAATAAAAAACTGTTAGTGGCAGGTCTATCATGCATGGCAGGACATCGGATGCCCATCGACCCATCGGTGCAAATTGTGGCCTCCATAGCCAGTGCCGGTGACAATTTGCACCGATGGGCATCGATGACCATCCCATGGCCTGCCATCCCTGACATACCCGCTACTAGTAACTCCCAATGATTAGTCTGTATGCCACCCACCAGTCTGCGGCGTCTGCTATCCGTAGCATCCAAGTACCGTTGTCAACTTGTCAAATGTGACCAGCCGTGACCATCGTGTCTACTGAAAAGGCGTGCTCGAAACAGTTATGTCAAGTCAGCGATGATGGCGATTGGATACCACCGGCCCAGCTTTGTAAACATGGAAAGCTAACTACTTAGTATCATATTGTGTAAATTCTAAATATATTTTTAAGTGAGCATGTGTTTTTCTGAAAAAATATTTAGCTTGCGTTGCAACTCGATTGACATACAAGCACTGAATATTCTTTTTATTATTGTTATTTGTTAAATAATATTGTAGATGAAAATAAACGACCTTTACAAATATATTTAAAGGTGCATAAATTAAATAGTTTTTTCAAAGTTAAGTAATTTTTATAGATAAAATTAAAGTTGAACAAATGACATATAGGGGGCTTGTTGAATAGTAATTTTATTAAAGGTGCATAAATTAAATACGTTTTTCAAAGTTAGTAATTTTATAGATAAAATTAAAGTTGAACAAATGACATATAGGGGGCTTGTTGAATATAATTGAATATAATAAATTGATAGATATTTTTTTTTAAATATTATAGAAAGTTTTCAAAACATATGATATTGGTTATAATATTTTTTTATCATTCAAATGTTTAAATAGATAGTGAATTTATATGTACATGTCAAATCTATTTATCAAGTGGTTAATCAAAGTTTGGATGTCACTGACCTACAAGATGTTTGTTTAGTTGATATATTCTTCATTGTGTATATTTTTTCAAAAAAAAAATCTTTTTATTCAACAAAGCAATTTAGATTACAAGAATGGAGCTACAAAAGTAGCTATAATAAATAGAGATACAACAAAATAAAAGTCTCGTATTTGAGCCACAAGGCTACACTAACGACTATTACATATATAAACTATACAGTATATCTACTCAGGCTGAGTTTACTATCAAGCTGAAATTGCATAACTTGATCTTTGATCTACTGTAGACAGTACTTGATCTTTGATCTTTTTTCTTTGTAGCAGTAGCCAATTGATCATGAATAGTGCCTATTTATTCTTTAAGTTTCATGTTGGACTACAAGGTTTCCTGTAAAATTTTGACCAAATTTTCCACCTATAAAAGAATGTTAAAATTTTGAAATGGAAATTCCCATAGAAAGGGTGCTATTAGAACAGATAGCAAAACAACTTTGCTTCCAAATATATAAAAGAATAGTTTGATGGCATGACTCATGTATGACATGGAAGGACACATTGATGCTTAAGAGAGCAGGTCACTATGAAATTTTCATAGGAAAATTGAGGGCAAGGTTGAAAGGAGAGTTTGAAAAAGGATTTTAGAATGGGAACAATATCAAGAAGCATGTTTGAAGGTTTCTTATTTTTCCAAAAGAAGAACAAAAAATGGAGAGGGTTGAAAGAAATGTAGATGATTTCCAATCAGATGATGATGGTGATGAAGTTTCCAAACAAGAAGTTGAGCTTGCACCACCACCTTTGATTTACAAATGGTGAGGCAAAGTTTATACCATTTAGTGGTTGAGTGAGAGCTTTTCCATTTGATATTCAACCTTACATCATTGCAAGAGGGAAGTAGAAGTTTCTTATAAATAGCTTCAAGCAAAAGATGAATTATATTTTTACCAATAGGCCATCACTAGTATTTAATAAAGTCACAAACCTAGTATAAGTGATCTAATATACTAAATTTGAGACTTAGAGATGTGCTATTCAATTGGAGAATATTACCATCTTTCCAATTGAGATACAAGACATCCCATATATCCTTAAATGTTTGTATCCCTTTCCTAAACAAACACTTTCCACATAAATTCTTACATAGGGTGAGGCTTGTCAAATTAGGTTTTACCAATCTATTTTACTAAATGGATGAAATTGTTAAATAGGGACCATGTCTAAGGGATTAATTTTTCCAACAAAGCCTGGAAACTTTGATTGAAAATATTTCTAGATGCTTTTAAATTGCTTCAAATCCTAAGGTTTAAAATATGAGGCTAGGAGAATTTTATCTTAACAACTAGTAGAAGACCAAGCTCAAGATGTCATGGTAGTCTAAATTTGAAACTAAATCCCCAAGAGGTTTCTCCATGTAAGGATCTTACTATCTATTTTGCCACTAGAAATGTTCCTTGTGTGTAAGGATTTATAATTCCCATTCCACCATGATCTTTAGCCTGGATATAGTGTTTTCATGAAGAAATTGTCACCCATTTTTCATTTCCTACTTAGCCCATAAGAAACTTATGATGAAAATAGTCAATTGGTTATAGCATGATTTAGAAGGTAGCATGATTTAGAAGGAAACCATGATGAGGATGTGTAAAAATGTCTAGCTAGGATAATTTTATTGGCCGCTTGAATTCATCTAGCCTAGGAGAGGATTTATTTATCCAATATAGAAACTTTTTTTAATTTATCCAAAAGAACTTCTACATATATAAAATATGACCTCCTATTCCAAAGGGATTCCTAGATATACATATACTATCATGTCATACTTTAAGTGTTTTCATTTAGATAGGATCCATTTGGGAGGAGATCCTAAAAAAGTTGTCATATATCACATGGATAGTTGAGACTTACATGTCATGTGTTGATGGGTGTTTTTGCACCTTCTCAACACAGGTAGCACACAAGTATGCTACCTCTCTTGAAAGGTAGAAATTTGCAAGCAAGTTACCAATCACTACCCCAAGGTCTTTTGGGTGTCAGGTCATGACGTGCATGGAATTCCTCAGTTTATTTTTTATGTTATTTTACTGGTAAGTGGTAATCATAGGGTGGACTCACGAAGTTAGGCTGGAAGGAAGTAGGATCACAAAATGGAGTTCTTCGAAGTGGGAAGTTAGTGTGCAATTTGCTGCAAGTTCTAACATCAATTTGAACTTCTATCTTTAGCTTAAGATTTGGATTTACAATTTGTGCAATGAACCTTAGCATAGGTTACTTATTAAAAAAAAAAAGGAAAAGGGCAAGGAAGAGAGAAGGTTCCTAGACCTGAAATTCAACAATGAATAGTGATCATGGAGGATTTTACTATGGACAACCTTCTTAAAACAAAATTTCACTTAACCAAATTACTACACAGTCTCATGAAATTTGTGGAAGCTTCAAAGGACTGTAGATATTCAATTATTCATTCACCATAAGCATGAACAAACAATAGAAATTTAGAGCAATTGTTAATCTAAGTCTAGGCTAACTTTACACAATTGTATGTCATCAACAAACAACCAAAAGTATGGACTAAGAAGGCATCTACCAGCCATCTCTTCTCCATGCTTGGTACATTTCAAGGTAGCTTCCACCATTTTTTTGATCGAGTGAATTCCCTAGCAACAAAATCCATGAAGAGCGGAGATATGTCATCCATTGCACTCTCCTCCATCTTCTTATGGAAATATTCTTTAACTTTTTCCACATCCAGTTCCTCGACAGACATATTTTTATTAGTCATTAATTGGATATAACCTTTGTTGTATTCCCAATGTTCTTTAGCCCACTCGAGGTCAAGCCCAGCTTCATGTAACACCTTTTTGAATACCTCATTCTGATGATGATGAGGTATGTTACAAGAGTGTAAAATGACCTTGCTTATATAGACAATGTGTGATGAAGTTACAAATGGAAAAAAATTAAATGACTTGTGTCATTTTAAATGACATGAGCCGTCATTAAATGACCTAAGACACTAATATTTAATAAAACCTAAAAATATAAAATCTTATCTAAATGACTTGAATATTCCTAGGACCTAAGTAGACTTGACATGTAAATAGGACTCCACTAGTTAAATAGTTAGGAAAATTACACCAATATGTATCCATGGGGTGTGGAGCACCATCTCTTTGTTAAAAGAATATAATTTCCTCAAGGATTAATGGAAAAGATGCAACCAATTTTGAAAACATGTGAAGATATTTTATATAGGAAGTCATAGACCAAGGACAAGTGTTGATTACAAGCCATGACTAAATTTTACAATGAAAGAAAGATAAGAGAGTGGGTTCCAAAATAACATAATAGTACCTAAAAGCAATAATACATACTACAAATCCAAGCAATAATAAATTGATGAAGTAAAAAATATAAACCATGAATGGTTTGGGGAAACTACTTGCAAACACATGAGACATGCATTAATTTCTTGGGTTCAAATTCCAATGCCTCTCTCAAGAAATTTCACAAATTTATCCAAATAAACCATGAATAGGAACCTAGGCTTATGAGTGTTAGTGTATAAAGAAATTTCACAAATTTATCCAAGTAATAATGTGTTATCTCAATGGATTAAAGTCATCATATAAAATAATTGAATGTTTGGTTTGGATCATTAATGCCATTGTTAAGAAACCATGTTAATGTAAAAATTATGTTGTGGGAACAAATCATGTAGTTTAAATCATGCCAACATATAATGCAAAATCTAAACATCATCCCAAATCAGAACATTGTCCCATATGATCTTATTTGTAAATTGATTTTGTGGTAAAAGCATTTTTTAGAGAAATGATCTTATTTGTAAATTCATTGGGGTTTGATTGAATTTTAGGATGATAATATTCCCATGTTTGTTTATATATTCTTGACTTTATGGCAGAGGATTTAATTTTTAAATACATATTTGAACAACATAGAGGTCCACTAACCATCTTAATATTATTCAGAATGGGTGGGCAGAATAAATGGGAATCACTCATTTGTCTAAATGTGCAAGACATTCCCAACCAAGAAAATCAAATAAAAATGGACCAAGCATCGTGGGAAAAGACCTAAAATACCATGAAAATGCCAAGGGGCCATTTTTCTAGAGCACAGAGAGAGAGAGAGAGAGTTCTCTAGTTAGGGTGGAAGAGAGAGACTTGAGAGAGAGTTCTCTAGTTAGGGTGGGAGGGAGAGACTTGAGAGAGGGAGAGGGGCTGGGAGAGGGAGAGGGCGTGGCAGAGAGAGACCTGAGATATACAGGCTAAGAGGAAGAGAGAGAGATTCTCTAGTTAGGGTGGGAGGGAGAGACTTGAGAGAGGGAGAGGGGGTGTGAGGGAGAGATCTGGGGGAGAGAGAGAGAGACAGATAGACAGAGATAGAGACAGAGAGAGACAAAGACAGAGACAGAGAGACAGAGACGGGGAGAGAGTGTGTTCTCTAGTTAGGGTGGGAGGGAGAG
>VDFB02168112.1:0-32221 GCA_007258455.2 Sequoia sempervirens
TGCCTCTAGGATGGCATTTCCTATGATAACACCACTCATCATGTCATTGGTGTTGATTTTTCAGCTTTTTATCACAGAGATGATGTGCAGGGCGTCATTTCTGAGAGCTTGTGCACCCTCACTTTTGTTGCAACCATAGACCTATCTTCAATGGGATTAACAGGTACTCTTCCTCCCTGCTTAGAAAAACTCTCTTCTCTCACATAGCTAGATTTATCTTGGAATAGTTTGAGCGGGGATATTCCTCTTTTTCTGTCTAATCTCTCTTCCCTAACTATCCTAGATCTTTCTTATAATCAATTCACAGGAAGCATTCCATCCCCTCTCTCTACTCTCTCCTCTCTCACTTACCTAGATTTTTCTGATAATAAACTCACAGGAAGCATTTCCTCCTCTCTAATCTCTCCTCCATCCCCTCTCTCTACTCTCTCGTCTCCCTCTCTCTACTCTCTCGTCTCTCACTTACCTAGATTTTTCTGATAATAAACTCATAGGAAGCATTTCCTCCTCTCTCTAATGTCTCCTCTCTCTTATGTAGATTTTTCTGAGAATAAACTAACAAGGAGCATTCCCTCCTCTCTCTCTCATCTCTCTTCTCTAACTACTAGACACATACCCTCCTCTCTCTATCATCTCTATTTTCTAACTACTAGACTATTGCTCTCTGGGAATCAACTTACATAAAGCATTCCCTCTTCCATCTCTAATCTCTCTTCTCTAACTATCCTAGATCTTTCTAATAATCTACTTCCAAGAAGCATTCTCTCCTCTCTCTCTAATCTCTCTTCTCTAGTTGAACTAGATCTATCTTACAAGCAACTAAATGGAACTCTTCCCTCCTCATTTTCAAGGCTTTCCTCCCTTACTTACCTTTCTGTTGATGGGAATCCATTCAACAAGAGTAATGTTCAGCCAACGCTACCCTCATCTCTTGAAGATCTCTCTATCTCACTAAACCATCATCAGATAGTCTCGGAGGTTTTCTTTCAAAACCTTGGAAAATTAGGGAGATTATACTTATCCAATTGTGTACTTAACATCAACACCACATGGATTCCCCCATTTCAATTAGCAGTTTTATACCTGACATCATGTAAGGTGGATGGTCAAATCCCCTCACGGATTTCCACTCAATTCTCACTTGAAGAGTTGCAAATAGCGGACTATAATCTTGTTGGAGAAATTCTCTCTTGGCTACTGGATATGAATCTTCGCAACATCAATCTCACGACAAATCATCTACAAGGTCGCCTTTCGCTAAATACTTCAACATGGATGAATATGATGATGTACCTGGATGTTTCTAACAATGCACTATGTGGAGATATACCATCAATTTGGCCTCCTTATATTATGAAAATGTTTCTCAATGACAATTTGCTAACAGGAAATATTCCTCCAAGCTTGCAATCTAACATTTTATTGTGGATGTTAGACTTGTCAAATAACCGATTGAATGGAATCATCCCTCCAAGCTTAGCCAATTATTCTCAAATTCAATTGTTGAATTTGGGGAATAATAATCTAGTAGGTATGATACCATTTGAGTTTGGTAAGATGGGTCACTTGCAAACACTAGTGATAAAGAATAACTAGCTAAATGGAACATTCCCTTCCTCAATATCAAATTGTACAAAGTTGGCTTTTCTAGATATTGGGCAGAACCTATTGAAAGGCCATATTCCAAAGTCAATTGGAAACCTATCAAAACTACAAGTGTTAGCAATGAGGAAGAATCATTTTGAAGGTAGTATTCCTAGAGAAATTGGGCAGCTAAAGAAACTCCAAATCTTGGACCTCTCTTCAAATCATCTATCAGGGTTTATACCATTGAGTATTTTCAATTTACAAGCAATGTTGACAGAACCACAATCAGGATTTAACATGATCCAAATATATGAAGAACCTGGTGAACCTACTTCTATACAGTACACATATGAGAATGATTTGAATATGAATTCCAAAGGCAGAGATGAGCACTACCCATATATTTGGTCTACCATGGCATCCATCGACCTCTCCAACAATCAATTGAATGGCACATTCTTCCTCCTGATTTAGGAAAGTTGAAAGGGTTGATGTTACTCAACCTATCTATGAATAATCTCAATGGTACAATTCCGGATAGTATTGTACAAATGACCTGGCTAGAATCATTAGACCTTTCTACAAATCATTTTTCTGGACCAATTCCAAGTGACCTTGGATCTTTAAGTTATCTAGGAGCCCTCAACTTGTCGAACAACAATCTTTCAAGAAACATACCACAAGGAGGACACATGGCAACATTTAAAAAGTCTCCATATGAAGGAAATCCAAATTTATGGGGGTGTCCACTTCCAAAGAAATGCTCTTTGCCAAAATTTGCACATGCTCCTCCCCCCATTTATGTATCTACAAATGAAGAAGAACAAAGTGAGGAAAGTGTGTGGTATTGGATTGGGGTGGGTCTATCATATGGAGTGGGTTTTGGAGCTGTGGTGATATCTATTGTATTAATAAAGAAGTGGGGAGAAAAATATTGTAATGGACTTGATATGGTCTTGAAATATATATTTCCATGGCTCCGAAATTTGGCAATATGAAAGAAAAATATTGTAATGGCCTTGATATGGTCTTGAAATATGTATTTCCATGACTCCCAAATTTGACAATACGAAAGGATGCTTTTTAAGGTGCGCTATATTTTGACTTTTGTTTTATTTATTAGGTTTGGAAGTTCATTCACTTTCTTATTAATTTTTTAAAATATTATTCAATTTAATTTTAGATTTGTGTGTTTTTCCAAATCTTGAAAGAGTTGAAAGATTTTTTATGGTGTGTAATCTTTTTCAGATAGATTGAATCAATTCATTGTGTTCATTATTACTGTAAATTTTTTATTGTGGTTAAGCAATTATGTTTATAACTTTTGTCCCAAACACTTAGTATAAAATAAAATTAGAAACATAAAATATTCATGTGACATTTAATTTACAATAATTTATTTTTTCTTCAAATTTAAATGTTTTCTATTTTTATAAAATTATGATGTTAAAAAATAAAATTTTATTTATTGTATTTAAACATATAGTATGGAATAAAAGGATATACTCATTAAAAATAAACATATTTATGTTGAAGTTAGGATAAAGTCATTTTTCATGGTTAGTAAAATTTCATTTTTAAAATCAAAATCTAATAAAACAGTGTTAGTATAATGAGATTTGATTTAAATGTTAAATATAGAATAATTATTTAAAATATCAAAATTTTAGTGCTTTTATGTAATATAAGGTGAGAGATTGAAATTTTAAATTATTAATAATATTTTATTTCTATTCAAACTCCAAGTTCTAAAAGTGTTATTTATTATAAATTTTAATTGTCATTTATGCTAATTGTCTTGCTATTTTAAAGAAAAATCTCCCATAACTAAGAATTAATATTACTCTAAATCACAACTTTTTTGGTTAAACTCTAATTGATATTTAGTTCATTACATTCTCTAGCGTCTTTGAAAAAAAACTTCAAAATGTCATCACATTATCTATATTTAAAAAATAGTAGTAACGTTATATTAATAATTCCTTTACATCTAAATTTGACTTAAATCTTCAAAATAGCATTAAAATCAATAGAAAAAATAATTATATTTTCAATTATATTCTAATTTTTTTTCCATAGCCAAATTTCAATAAGAAATATCGGCTTCTGCAAACAAATTCACCTCCGACAATTCATCGCCATCACAAATTAATCTCCAACAATTCACCACCAACAATTCACCGACAACAAATTCACCTCCAACAATTTATCGTGAACAATTCATTGCCATCACAAACTCATCTCGTAGAAAATTCACAGCCAACAACATGAATTACTGGTGGAAAATTTTCTATGAAATGAATTTATAGTGACAATGAATTGTTAGAGGTGAATTTGTTGCTAGTGAATTATTTATAGTAAATTTTCCTATAGCCAAAATATCAAAATTATAAGATACAAATTTTAAGCATTTCATTATTACTATCATACCATAACCATCTATTTGCTGAGGATCAATTATCTAGCTGAGGTCAATTGGCTAATGGTTGTTCCTCTAACCGAGTCCTCATGTAATTTATATTGTTGCTCATAACTCATTTTATTCATCACCTATTTTTTCTCATTCAAGTGCTCCCTTTATGGTACCAAAGTGGCAATATGCCTAGTCCGAGTCTACAAACTGTTTGAAGGAAAATGGAGAAGCAGGCTGCACAATAGACAACAAAGGAGGCATTGCTGGGTATTGGAATTGGTAGCTGAAATGAACTAACATCTGAAAAAGGTGTTCAAGACTGTGCAAGGAGGAGAAGAAGTTCTAGAAAGGCATAAACCTTAAGAAGAGATTGTCAGACCAACTTCATTTTGGTTTCGAACATAATTCTATGATGTTTTGAGTAGTGTGTTTGTGAGCAGGAGAATGGCATTCTATTTCAACATATTAATATAAGAAAAAGAAGTGCTGAAGTGTAGAATCTGAGCGTGGAAGGAGACTACAGAAGTAGGCCTGCAAACTCAGAAACCAGTAAAGCAAATTTGGAAATCTGCCTAATGTGAATCAAAACTTGCGATTTCTGAAGCAGCAAAGATGCATTTTACATTTTAATCTCACTGGTTTATGTTTTGCACAATTAATACTATATTATTGAATTTGGGAGAAAAAAATCATATTCTTTTTGAAGAAATGCTCAAGAAAGGATAGTTAATTGAATAGAGCGCAGAAATGATTGAAGCATTCACGGACATTAAACAAGCAATATCTAAGGCCCCTATGTTGGTAAGCCTAGATTACTCTAGACCTCTCTAGTTGTTATGTTTTACTTCCTTCTATACTATTGTTTTTGTACTGTTGCAAAAGAACAAGGATGGATATGAATAGCCTATATCTTTCTTTATTAATTCACTATGAGTAGCTGAACTGAAGTATTCAACAATGGAAAAGCATGCTTATGCTTTAGTCAGGGCTATGAAGAGTTTTAGACCATACCTTGTGGGTGCAAAAAATATTGCATATGTGTTACGAAGGACATCTTCACACAATAGGAAACATCAGGTAAAAAGTGTCACTGGTTAAACAACATCCAAGAGTATGACATGGACACCCAGACCGCTAATCCCGTTAGAGGTAAGGTTTGGACAATTTGATGACTAATTCCAACTTGGAGGTAGTAGAAGTGAATGATGTAAGTAATGTTGCTGCTATTAGGTATGTTTTGTGTGATTATCCATGGCATAAGGATATTATTTTTTACTTGAGGAACATGAATTTCCTACCATCCATGAATGATACATAAAAAAGGACCCTCAAGTTACAATCATAGAGGTATGCGTTGATTCAAGGTGAGCTGATGTGGACAAATCACAAAGGAGTTCTACTTTGGACAACAATAAAGCTAATGAAGTGATGAGAAAATGCCGCCATGGTATATGTGGTGGGAATTTCAAGGCCAAGACCACTGCACATACAATTTTGAGGGCAGATTTTTGGTGATAGACATTGTTCAAGGATGTTGCACAACTAATAAGAAAATGTGATGGTTGCCAAATATTTTCTAGTAAGACAAAGTTTTTGAGTGCCCTTTTTGTTACATTTATCAATTAATGCCCCTTTTTAGTAATGGGGGCTTGACTTCATTGGAGAGATACAAGAAAGGTCTAGTAATAGATATAAGTGGAATTTGGTAGCAACAGATTACTTTATTAAGTGGGTTGAGGTTATTCCAACTCGTAAAGCTACATACAAAGTGGTGATTGACTTCATAATCAACAACATTATAACTAGATTTGGAGTTCAAAGAAAAAATATTGTTGATAATGCTATTTGTTTTAGGTCAAAGGAAAAGAAATATATGTGTTCTAAGTCTTTTTTTGACCTAGTGCATTTTCCCCTTACCATGTGTAGTGTACTAAATAGGTTTATTCCAATAGGGTGGAGCCACAATAGTGGTTTACAATTTGATGGAGTAAGGAAAAATGACAAAAAACCAACCCATGGCAAAAAAAAATGGTTTTAGGGGTTTGAACGAACCTACAGGTTTGAGCAAACCCATAAAGGGTTCGAGCGAACCCATTTAATTATTGCCCCTCATTTCCCACCAAAAAATCAAATAAAATGCAAATAGAAAGGTGGTTCGCTCGAACCCCCCTTATCCCTCATTCTCCCCCTCAGACACAAAATAAAATTTAAATTTTTGCACTTCGGAGCTCAGGTTGAAGATGAAAATGGCAGTGACTTCACAAACTCAACTAGAATCAAGTAGTCCTCAAAACAAGCTATCCAACGAATATAATTTTAATATGTTTTGGTTTTATTATGTATTTGTCTTTTTAGTTTTATTAAACATGGGTTTTTCACCGAAAATCAAGCTCTTTGTTCTGCACATGTGGAAAAATAGGAGATTATCAAAAATAAAATTGAAAAATATGAGTGCACCAAATATTGAAGTCCCTGATCCAACCAAATAAATAAATTGAATTTCGATACATACATAAAAAGTTACGTGTTATACGATTGCGCTATGTCTGAATTGTAATTGGTTTGACTTTAAAACTTGATTAAAGAAAAAATATTCAATAAAAAACTATCTAACCAAGTGGAAGCACTAGATATTAGAATTACAAATCTAAATTCGAAAGAATTATAATTTTATCCTTCATGGAAAAAAAGTTATACGTTATACGGTGAGCGTCACTTTTTAAAAATATTGTTTTCCGAAAAAAATAGTTTTTGAGGGAGATGGAAAAAAAAGTGCGAACTGATTCCAAAAATTTTGAAAAAAATATATTTAGAATCTATAGACAAAATGTCACAAAACTCTAGTTTGCATCATCTTCAGATTCCTCACGGTTTAGCCGCTATAGGTGCCCAAAAGTGAAGATTTAGTTAAAAAAAATTAATTTAGTGTCCAATTTGGCCAAAAATTGTAAACCACTATTGTGGGATCACCCAATAACAAAAGTTTGATGAAGATCATCAAAATAGGAAAAGATGGAATGAAAAGCTTAAATATGCTCTTTGGGTTGATAGAGTTACTATCAAACAAGCTATAAGATGTAGCCCTTTTGAGTTGGTCTATAGGGAAGGAGCAAAGATGCCTTTTAGTTTGAGGCTACCTTTATATTAGCTATTATAGGATATGGATGAGGATCAATGTAATGAAATGTCCCTTAAGGTCATGACATTGGTTGAATTGAATGAGCAATGAAGAGAAACTCATGATAGGAGTGTTCAAAGCAAGCATGTCATGAAACATCTCCTTGATTAAAAGGTGTCACCAAGAGAGTTCCACATTGGTGATTTAGTTCTTCTATGGAATACTAAGTTTGATGTTAAGGGAAAGCATGGAAAATTTTATCCCTTATGGTTTAGACCTTATCAAGTAGCTAAGAGGTATGAGTTTCATGTATACCATCGCATGGATCTTGAGGGAGAGTTGATGGGTCTTTTTGTGCATGGACAACATTTGAAGCATTACTTCTCATAGGTGATGTAGCTCAAGAGGTTTTTATTGGTGATTTCAATGACATATCTTACATTTTGATCATGTTTTCAAGTAGTCTTGATCCCTTCTTGGTCAATATGGTGTTTTGTTGTCATCTTTTTATTCCATCTTGGTCTATCGAGAGATTCTAGATTCTTGTTGTGCCAACAAGAGGCACATGTCCCCAACTAGAACTAGAATTGGTACTCAATTCCATGGTGTCCTCTTTTTCTTTTGTCTCTTCCTTCTCTATATGTGTTGTGGTATGTGACCCATTTTCAATAATTGGTCTAAGTTCTAATAGGTTCATTTTGTGTCGTGCTCTTAGTTGTTCTCCGTTCTCATCTCTTTAGTTAGTTCACCAATGTAAAAACAAAAATTGGATAAGTTTTGGAAGGGGTGGTGGAACTTCTTTGTTGATTGAGAACTTAATAACACTGTTGGGTTCCTAGTATCCACTTCTTCCCAAAAGATGGTCATGTGGCAATGGTTGTAAGTATAGAATGCCCATTTTTTGATGCAGAGCAAGGAGGAAAATCCTTCAAACAATCACAATTTAACCAAACTCAAACAATTCTTTCTTATTCATCCATTTTTGACTCAATATCCCCTTCACAAAACACTTAGCTCTACAAAGCTACAAAACACCCAAAATTTACAATCAGGGCACACAACTCTTACAGAACCCTCACAACACTTTGAACATCATAAAAATGACAAATTCAAGCCAAAGAAGGTCTCCTATAACATGATCTCTCATTTCTCCAAACACCCATCCACAAAAGGCTCACTTGCTTGTAGTATTCAAAGGACAAAATTGGGTACAAATTTCCAACCAAATTGAATCCCCAAAAATAGAATATAGTTTCAAGTACCCATTAAGGCCTTCTTGAACATATCAGGGAACCAAATATGCTTGTTTTGAAAAGTACCCTCCTAAATTTGACTATCTTGCAACAACCAAGCCCAATTAGGCTTATTTTCCAAAGCATCTACCAACTAATCAACCTCTCAACTGCAAATATCATTTTCCTAACCTCAACAAGGCCTCAAATACACTAAATCAACAAGCTTTATCAATCGAAACTCCTACAAAGTCACCAAACCATCAAACCCTTTTTAAGCCATTTAGGCTTACACAATGAGGGTTTATTGAAACTATGCTCTCCAATCACTATTTCTCCTTACCAACACCTCAATCACATCCCACAGGGTCTACACATGCTTAATAAACTGACCCCCATCCTTTATCAGTGCATTCTTATCAAACTCCAACTTCTAACCATCAAATTCAAGCCAAAAAACTCATGAAATACAACTAGGGCATCAATCCAAAATCAACAAACAGCATTCCCTGCCCCTACAAAACACAAAATCATAAAACCTAAACCTAATTGAGCCATTCCACCAAGTTAGGGCATGATTCACTATATGGAATGGCCTAAAACTCCATTTTATGCTCTCAAAACCTCAAACAAGGTTTTACCAAACCGTTTTCAAAAAATTGTTGATAAAACCCTCCAAACTCTATAAAAATCAACCAAATAAAAACCAAGTTGGATTTAACACATGCCTTTAAAAAATTTTGTAGCTTTTAGAACATGATTCCTGTGTATGGAATCATACAGTCACTTGGAGCAGTAGTTTACCGGAAAAAACATAGAATTTTCAATGAAAAATAGGGAATTCTTCTTGTTAATCTTCACATACAACTCTCTAACCCCTGCCTCGAGCCTTTCAAGAAATTTTTAAACTTGTTTCATCAAGACACATTGACTTCAACTGATTTTTGAACTTGATGAGCTTAATTTTTGGTCAATTTTTGGGTAGATTTCATAAGTCTATTTGTTGGCAGTTTCATAAACTTTAGTGTTTAAATGTTGAACTTTTATAATGTTTCCCTCAAACCTTTAATATTGGGTTTAATTCCCACCTTTGCAAAACTTTAATGACATAAGCATGTTATGTCAATTATCTGTATTGATTTTACATATAGTTGATGAATGTTCTTTTAAGTAATTATAGATGTGCAATTATGCGTACTGACAGTGCCATGCAGCCATAATTCAAAGATGCTAAATTAAGGAAGGAAAACCATTAGAATATCATGTAGGGGAATCATTCAAAGGATTCAACTAAGGATGACTGCAGAAAATTTTCCACGCCAGTTATTGTAACTGCCTTGTATTAATGGCATTGAGCATTCACAGACGTTACTACAATGTCAAGTCCACGTTGGGCATGCATGTCTGACTAGATTCCCTGCAGAATGTAACCACTATGCCATCCTTTTCATGCCTTCCCTAAATAGAGTCCTCTCAACTAATGGGATTTGACTGCCCTGTTTAGTTGTTAGTATAAATAAGGATTTGAACCTTCTTTTTAGAGGTTCTAGAGAGGTTCTGCATAGTTCTTGATTGTTGTTGGCAATATCAATGATGTACTGAGCATTCTTCATTTTTCCAATACAGCTATGATACTATTATGTGTCCATGTTAATTAATGAATAAAACGTTATTCTGAGTTGAGCATTTGAGTTTTCATTAGTCTTAGAGGATTTTCATCCAAGGGGGGCCACTTGGTGAGTAATCCTTCCTTTAGAGTAGTTATTTTAGTTATCATTTCTTGTTTTGCACTTAGTTAGAAATATGGCATTAACTATTCCTGTAGCCACTAGAATTCTTCCTACAACCAAAGCAAACAGACTAGTTTCTTGTTTGTTTTCTCAGATCTTTATCTTCATTATGCATTTCAGTTTAGTAGAGTTGTTAATTGATGCTTAGTCTTGCTTTATTCCTTTCCATGCAATTTACTTTCCAGTATTGTGGTTTTCTTAGCTATAGAGTAGAATGACTTCTTTCAGTTCCTAGTGCACATACAATGATGACCCATTTCAAGTCCATGTCCTTGGGTTGACAAGTTAAATGCAACTTCATGATGATTGAGATAGATGTCTAGTCTAGATGTCCAATCTCTGAATAATAGTTGTGAAGGCTTAGTTATTGAATCATTATAGGAGGCCAACATTTTTGGTGTCGTTGTTGGGGATGGTGTCAAGCTAGGAAGTCCTTGGAAGTCATTGATAGTTTTTCATTACAACAATTTTTTATGGTTCTTAGATTACCCCTCATTAGGAAGTAATGATCCATTGTTCTTTTGTTCATTCTTTATGTCAGTTGGTTGATGTTGAGTAATACCGCATGCATAGAAGAAGAAGAGATGCTTATGGGAGATTTCTTCTTAACAATCCTGATCTATTTCAGCTAGTTGAGCTTCCAAATCTGCACAAAAATGAAGAAGAAGAAGAACCATTTTTGTTTGCAAATGCATATCCTGATTTGACTAGTTCTAAAGCTTCCACTGAAGACCAAAACCAAATTGATAACCCCTTTTCCTTGGGAGACCACGAAGAAGACATGGGTGATGCAAATAGAAATAGACCTAACCAACCTGCTTTCCCTTTTCCCATTTCTCATCAGAATGAAGTTAGCAACATCAAGAATATCCCTGCTTTAGCACTCCCTAAGTTCTATGGACTTGTTACAAAAGATCCTGATACTTTCTTGTTTGAGTTTGGCATCCTCTACAGAAGTTATGACTATATAATTGATGCCCATAGGCTTAAGTTATTTCCTACCACTTTGAAAGAAGTTGCATTAAGATGGTTTATGAGCCTAGGCAGAGATACTGTGGAGACTTGGGAGGACGATGATGAAAAATTTCCTTGAAAAATACAAGGAACATTGCAGGGGCAGCGATATGAGAGGAGGTGATATTTTTAGGATGCAGCAAACAGAAGATGAGAGCTTGGAAGACTATATTTCAAGGTTTTTGTTCTGCTTCAGAAATCTCCACACCATACACTCAATGAAGAGTCACAAAAGTTTCTTTTCTTGAGAGGAATCAATGAGATTTGCACTTATGCTTTGGACCTAATGGAAGGAGGAGATATTACTCAAGTTCCCTGGGAAGATATCAAGAAAATATGTTAGAATTATTCTAGAGAGGATTCAAAGAAAGGAAGAGCTTACCAATCTTTTGTGGTAAGTCATCCACCAGTGGAGTTTCAAGAATGGAGATTACCAATTTGTTGGAATATTTTAAGCAAGATATTATAAATAATCTAGCTACTCAGTTGGATACACTTTAGGCTAAGAAGAAACATGAGAAGGTAGAGACAATGTTGACAGAATATTGTCCTCATTGTAGAAAAAAGAAGAGGGACTACAGATGCAAGATGGTAGCTAGCATTGACAGCAAGCAGGTTCCACCTGAGTTCAAACCAATTCAGACCGAGGAAGATCAAGTTTACTTTGTTGCACAAAGGAAGCCATGGGCTCCAAGACAAGGTATGCCACCAGATCCACTGTCTTTTCTTGGCCCATATTTCAATTCTTATTCCTTTGGTAAACAATGGCAGCTTCCATATCCACCCAATTATGGAGGATATCCACCACAGTATTGGGGTAACCCTTCAAATGCTTGGCCCAACTATTTGAATTCATCACCTCAATGGTAGCAACCTTAGGGGAGTTGGCAGCAGTTCCAAAGACCTTGGCAGCCACCTTCAGGAAACTAGCAACAAACACCTCAATGGAGAGGTCAGTAATGGCCAAACTAGACTACCAATTTCATGCAACCACCTTCTAAACCCCAACAACCTGCTACAATGCCTCCACCTACTAATTCAAGCTCAAATGCACCTAAACTTCTCAATTACTAGCTCAGCCCACACCTAACCCAAATAACAAACCACATCAACAACAAATGTATTCTGCAGATCCAATCCAATCTCCTACATGTGTTGTGAGTTTGTGCAACATTCATCTACGTTCAGGAACCACTTTGCCAACTCCTCCCGCACCTATCATCATTGAGCTACCTGTGGAAGAGGAGGAATCTCTGAATGATACCATTCAGCCTATTGTGCATAAAAATCTTAAACCAGCTCCAGAAAAGAAAACTACACAAGAGCCACCATTCCCTTAGAGATTGAAAATTTCCAAGCAAAGGGAAGAAAAGGAAGATACAACCTTTGATATCTTGGAGCATTTGAAACACATATGTGTCTAGATACCTCTCTTTCAAGCCATAAAATATGTTCCTATATATGGCAAAGCAATTAAAGAAGCATGTCTTTAGAAGCCAGGAAGGAAGAAGAAAGACCCGACCACAGTCCATGTGTTGGGACAACTCGCTGACATCATGTTTAGAAAAGTGACCATTCCCAAATATAATGATCCAAGTTGTCCTGTAGTAGCAGTCATCATCAATGGAATTCAAATAAAGAATGCTTTGATTGATTTGGGAGCAGTAATAAATGTGATGACTAAGGACATCCTGCAACAACTAAATATCACGAGCATGAGATCTACTCCTACTATCCTGTAGCTTGATGATAGTTCTACTGTGAAACCCGAAGGTATAGTGGAAGATCTTGTGGTGATTCTAGACTCTTGGGAGTACCTAGCAGACTTCATGATTCTCTCTCCTAAAGCTACACTAGGCGGATACCCTATCATCCTTGGAAGACCATGGTTAGCAACAATAGAGACTTATATTGGGTGTCGGTCAGGTGACATGATCATTTCAAATGGCAGGAACACCAAAAAGCTAGTTCTTTATCCTCCTACTCAACCCACCCGTGATGAGGAGAATCTTGTATGGCCACATGTCGATGAAGAGACTAAGGAAGTTAACTCAGTGGTGCAGCTTATGATGTTAGGTAGAAGTTCCTTTTTGTAGCTTCAAGATGATGATGAGGTGTTGTCCAGCATCATTCAAAACCATTGTGAAGTTGAGGAAGCATCATCCTCTAATGCATCTTTTTTTGCCAATCCTGTGAAAACACTTTTGCCTATTCCTAATGTTCTTCTTGTAGCCACTGTGTCTGTAGACGAACTTGCTACAACCACTATGCCAGTAGAAAAACTTCTTGCAATAATAGGTATGTTTCACGCAATGCTTCCATATGAACTCAAGGTACTATGTGTTAATGATACCACCATGATAGAATTGACTACTCAAGTACAAGTGTCTAAAGGAAGATATTTGAACATTAATAGTAAGTTAAGTAAAGAGCAACAGTTGCAATTGGTTGACTTACTAAGGTCTCATCAGCATGCATTCACATGGGATTATCATGATATGAAAGGACTGGATCCTAAGCTTTGCACTCATAGGATCTACATCAGAGATGATTGTCAACCAGTAAGGCAGCCTCAACATCGAATCAACCCTGAATTGAGGGAAATTGTCAAAACATAACTATAAAAATTGTTAGGCATTAGCTTCATCTACCCCATTTCAGATAGCCAGTGGGTGTCTCCATTGGTGATTATGCCAAAGAAAGGAGGAAAATGGTGAGTTTGTGTTGACTATAGAGAACTTAATACTGCTATCAAGAAAGATCCCTTTCCTTTTCCTTTTGTAGATCAAGTCTTGAACTCACTTGCAGGAAAGCAGTATTTCTCTTTTCTATATGGATTCAGTGGCTACAACCAGATTCAAATTGCACCTGAGGATTAGGAGAAGACAACCCTTTGCCTACCCATGGGGAACATGTTCCTATTCAGTGCTTCCATTTGGCTTATGCAATGCACTTATAACTTTCCAGAGGGTAGTCATTAGCATATTTTCTGACATCTCCCTTGACTGCATGGAGATCTATATGGATGATTTCACCACCTATGGTGTCGATTTCAATGAAGCATTGGAGAATCTTAGAAAGGTTCTCCAAAGATGTGAAGATAAAAACCTGTCCTTAAATAGTAAGAAGTGCTTCATAATGATGCAGGAAGGTGTAGTTCTTGGTCACTACATTTCCCACAAAGGAATTCAAGTTGACCCTGCAAAGATTGAGGTAATTACTAATATGCCTACACCCGCAAGACAAAAGGATGTTAGAAGTTTCCTCGGACATGTAGGATATTATAGAAGGTTTATCAGATACTTCAGCAAGATGGCAACACCATTGTACAATATTCTAACAAAAGATACTAAATTCCAATGGACAGAAGCCTGTGACAAAGCATTTTCTGATTTGAAGGCAGCCTTGACCCATGCTCTTATCTTAAAAGGGCCTAATTGGGAGATCCCCTTCCACATTTATACAAATTCATTAGATTATGTCATAGGGGAAGTATTAGGAAAAAAAGAAGGGGCCATTGAAAATATCATTTACTTCATCAGCAAAAATTTGTAGGGAGCTAAACTCAACTACATTGTCACAGAGAAAGAGATGCTAGCAGTAATCTATTCCTTGAACAAATTTAGGCATTATATCATAGGTTATCATATTTTTATGCACACTAATCATGCAACCATTAGATACCTTATGAACAAGCCTCTAATCTCAGGAAGATTAGCAAGATGGTTGTTGTTGATGCAAAAGTTTGACATAACCATTGTGGATAAACCAGGAAAGGCTAATGTTGTTGCAAATTTTCTTTCAAGATTAACTACATCTGAAGACAACCAAGTTATAGATGAATCCTTTCCTAATGAGCATCTATTTTCTATCAATGTTCAAACACCTTGGTATGCTAATATAGCCAATTATCTTGTCACAGGAAAAGTACCTCCTCATTTCTCACCTAAGGAGAGAAGAGTACTTATTGAAGAGTATTTTCCTCTTTCCTAGATTGTTGGATGCTTTTTTTTATACTGGACCATATCATGTTATGAGAAGATGTGTAAGAGAAGAAGAGACATATGACATCTTGCATGCATGTCAAGATGAACCCTATGGAGGACATTTTGCAACAAAAAGGACAGCCATGAAGATTCTAAACACATGATACTATTGGCCTACACTCCACAAGGATGTAGAAAAATACACAAGGAAATGTGATAAGTGCCAAAGGATGGGCCAACCAACTAGATCAAATGAAATGCCACTTCATCCCCAAATAGTGATCACTCCTTTTGACAAGTGGGGATTGGATTTTGTGGGACCCATTGACCCACAATCACATGGTAAGTCTTACATATTAGTATGCACTGATTATGTAACTAAGTGGGTAGAGGTTAAGGCCATGAAACATGCAAGAGATAATAAAGTTGCAGAATTTATGTATGAAGAGATCTTCACCCAATATGAGGTTCCAAGAGAGATAGTAACCGACCAACTCTTCACTTCAACTCTTGTTATCATGTTGTCAATAGATTTGCACCCCTGAATGTAGGATTCAACAACCTACTAAAACAAAGGAAACCCTTCTTAGATGTGGTGATCTGAACAAAGAAGGAATCTCCAGAGTGAGCTGGTTCTCCGAATGATTTATTTTACTCTAAGACTTCAGAGGAAAGGGATAGAAAGATGGACTAAAATCAAAACTTAAAACTACTAATGGTTAACTTGTTATTTCTGAAAGAAACCAGATTTTTCCACTCACAACAATTTCTCTATTACAATAGTTCTCACAATCTCATCGATACATGATTTCATCAATAATTCATATGAAGATTCACGGACATCGAAAACATCATACAACCTAAAAACATGAAATCCTCTGCCGAAAACTCATAAAAGCAAGACATTAAGGCTTCAAATTTGAAAACACAAAGGTATCAAACTGTTGTTACTAGTCTT
The DNA here is from genome assembly GCA_007258455.2 of Sequoia sempervirens. Lineage (NCBI taxonomy): Eukaryota > Viridiplantae > Streptophyta > Pinopsida > Cupressales > Cupressaceae > Sequoia > Sequoia sempervirens. The sequence continues at coordinate 16,099 of VDFB02168112.1, forward strand.
GAGACAAGAAAATGAAAAGAAGAACTCTGTTGTATTACTGAAATTGAAAGAGTGTCTATTTGAAAACTGAGTACAAAAGGTTCACAAGCTCAAAAATGTGTATGAGCAGGAACTGAAATCTGAACTGAGAAGGGGAAAAAAAGACTAAGTCTTTTCAAAGATATAACTCTCAAGAAACCCTAATCCGAGCTCACAAAGAAGCTCAAGGAAAAAAGCTTCAAACTATCTCAAAAACTGCATAAAAGAAAAAAAAAGCATACTGCTTTTATGATCAAACTATCAAGCCTCTAAAAATAGGCTGAATCTGTTTTAAAAGCCAGAAAAACACCTTATCTCTCTAAGATAAAGACCCAAATCCGACCAAGAGGAAAATTCAACAATAATCTGCTATAAATAGCAAGAACAAGCAAAAATTTGATAAGAGATTGCTTAATGACCAAGCATGTGATTGCAAATTTTATAATTTATCTATTTTGCAATTTAAAGATTACAAAATCTTTTGCACAAAAGAAATACATTCTTATCTCTCCATTACAATGCTTTGATTTTCTCAAAAAATCATAAAAATATCAATGTATAATTATTCTCTCATCAATATCTCCAATTGATTTCTCTAAAATCAATTAAAACAAAAACCCTAGGACATGAATGATACTAACCTTAAGTCATAAGATATTCATTATTCAAACTTTAATTTACTTTCTTCAAATAAATTAAAAACAAATACCTAAGGTAAGACATCCTTCATTCTCCTCAAAGGCACTATCAATCACCATTTTCATTAAGTCCTCCTTTCAATAACAAATAAGCCTAAACCCTAGGAAAATAACCCATCACCCCTCTAAGCTTGACTTAGGCATATAAAATTTCGGCCACCAAACATTAACTTCAGATTTTAATAAATCACAATGCAAGGATTACCCTAATTCAAAATTCCCATGTGCTTTTAACAAACATGAATATTCCAGATGATTATAGTGCTGGTTCGAATTAGGGCATGAGAAAAAGATGGTCAAACCCTAAAATGATTCATTTTGCAATTATCACTTTGAAGGAAATGAGCTCTGCCTGTGAGAGCATGCCACCATGATTGACCTCCACCTGAACTCGTGTGCTCGAGATTCTTTAGTTTTGCCTTCTGACAGTCGAAACTTCATCTGGATAAGCTTGTTTTCTGAAGCATCGTAGTTCTTTTACTTCATTCTAAAACAAGAAAAATCACTAAGGCCGCAACCTACTCATGCTTGTCTCTGACTTTCCTTCTACACTTTCTTGTGACTACTTCTTCTTGGCGACCTGAATGGGCTTGAGTCTCATCTAAAAGCTCTATGAGAGAGCTCGCTCGAGGGTTATCTTTCTCTTTCTACACGAGGTGAGCTTCTTGATCCATATCTTTTGTGACTTTAGTCATGGCTAAGACAGTGTCTAATACATTTCTTTTACTCTCTGTGCTTACTCAAAAGAGCTCGAGCCTGGTTTGGAGCTCTTTGGGTTTTCCTCTGGCCACGGCTATATGCACTATCTACAGACTTGAACTGGTAAGCCACCTCTCAGCCAGATATTTCCTTCTTCAGAGACTTAAAGAATCTCTCCTTTACTTTAGCTTTTATGGCCATGTACAGGCCGCAACATATGTATCCTAGGAGAGGCATTTTTTAGAGCTTCTAGGCTCGATTCACTATGATTTCTCTTCTCCTCAAATTTAATGTAAAATTCCCATATGGGTCGCCTCTGAAAGTTGCAATTTATGTGCTTAAAACTAAACCCCAAATGTGGGTACTTGAGATTCAAAAACTGCATATTCATTTTGTATGATTCTTATGGGCTCGACCCAAATGACCAATTGTCTATTTCACACTTCTGAAACAAAAGAGTGATGTGGGTATTTGTATTTTTTGAAGAAAATGTATCTATTATGTGATTTCTCCTATGGAGCTCGACCACCACTACTTTGCATGAACTCCTGTTATTTTGTTAACAAACCCAACATGGGTATTTGTTGGAAATGACACTGAATATGTACATTACTTGAAACCCCAACGTGGGTATTTGTTGTTTGTTGTATTATTTGCTTTTAGAAACAAAACCCCGTGTGTAAAGGAAAACAAAATGTATTCATTGTGCATTCAATTTATAAGCTTTGACCGATGGTTGGTGCTTACTTGATATTCTATTGAAAAGAAAACTCACATGGATAAGCTAGAAATATATCTATTTGTCTTTAATATTCATATTAAAAATTAGCTCGACCCATTATTTCTTTTGCACTTTCAATTGCAAAACTTAGACATGGCATTTGTTACTAAAATTGGGCTCAACCCTTCTCTTATTTTTTCATGTTGTGTGAAATCCCCACCATGTAACTCATTTTTTATATGAAAAATATTTGCACATTCAGTACACCTCGTTGAGTCATTTCCATATTTCTATACATGTCTCTTTTGTGAAGAAAATGAACCACAGATTCATGAAATTCTGGAAATGTGTCTTTTGCTTGTATTATAGCCATATGATTTCATTCGTAATATGCAAGATTCAATACCATAAATGTGAACCCTAATGCGGGTGCTTGAAAACAAACAAGAACTATATATTTTGGTTTTTGTACACAACCCTAGCCCCCTTTGGGTTTCGAATTTTCAATAACTAGCATACAGGTATTTAGAAAATTAGAACAATCTGTGTCATTCCATTACACAGGTATACCAAACTACTGCTCCATGTTGTTTTCTTTGCACATAGAAATATTTGGATTCCTTCATTCCATCATACAACTCTTTCTTTCTATCTTTTGCCTTACATAGAAATTTTAACTGAAACATTGTATTTCTGAGGACTGCATTTACTTGATTAATTTAGTGCATTTCGAGTGCATGATTAACACTTTAGGAACACCTTCTAGAATGAGCATTTCTCACCTCAAAACCCCTAATGTTGTATTTATATTACCAGTCAAATTGGAACTGGTTATTCATTTATTACTTGAATGCATTGTCTGTTATTTCACATTATTGGGTTTCAACCTGGAACTCTTCATGCATTTTTATGTTCCACTTAACAACCGTTTTTAAATCATTGCGGATGAAAACTGAAACAAAACTTCTTTCATTAAGGTATACGTAATGCATGTTCACTCATCTTTAATCATGAGAAAGAACACTCGATGAACTCAAACTCGCATGACATATGATCACTTATGTAAACAAATAAATACCTTATAGCTTAAGTTAGAACGTGAAACCATTCAACAATGTCCGGATATGATTTCTACCCGCTTGAATTAATTGAGTGAATTAAACTCACTATTCACCTGTAGCATTCAAAAAGCATTAACCTGATTGTTATGAATGTACAGTTGGTTTAATAGCTCGATAGATAACTATGCTTAACTCTTTTAGTTGTATATCATTTCTTTTGACGAATATGATGATGTAATCTTTAAATCAGCCCATTTATAATGAATAAGGGCAACATGCCGAGCTCTACCCTTGTGGAAGCCTATTTTTCTCCACATGCTTGGTCTTCAAATAATGATCAGCTTCGTGACTTTACCTATACCTACACAAGGAAACAAACAATGTTTGCATAAAACATGATATGATGATCATGATATTTCTCCTTCAGCTCATTTCTTTTGTACTTCCTTGATTGTTTCAGTGTATGATTAATAGTAGGCTGCACTATTTTTGGTGACTCATAGGCTTCTTCTGCTAATCGCAGTTCGATATTTCCCCTTTTCTTGGCTGTGCTCCATTCGGAGCTCGAGAAGACAAAGGTGCACCATTCAGTGTCAACCATCGATAATCAGGCAATGATGATTATGTCATTACTTATGTGATTTATTCTTTTGCATCTTCCATAGTGTAGTGTGCTATTAATGATGCACTGTGACAGTCACATCCAAGGCTTGTGTGGATATTTGATTTCATCTTTATGCCTTTCATTTTGAAAATAAAATGCATTCCAATGTAATGTTGTAATATCATTTTGATTCTTGCAATCAAATGAAACTATGTAAATATGAATCTTTATATGAAATAAATGAAAGCATCTAGAATGCTCTGTTGTTTATATGCTCAATTTTGTATTTCATTTAATTTTTGGAACATTGAATAACACTCTGAAATTCTGATTCTTCCTTTAAATGCACCATTGTCACTTAATGAATAATGACAAAAGATGCAAACAACACCTAAACACAATCTGTAATTTCACCTTAAGATAAAACAATGTTCAGCCAGCTCCACCAATCTAGCTGTGGCAAAAAATTGGTAACAGTTACAACCTTGGTTAACGAGTATAACATTAGGCATAGAAAATGTACCCCTTACCACCCTCAAGCCAATGGACAAGCTGAGGTCACCAATAGAGAAATTGAAGCCATTTTGACCAAGACAGTAGCTATTCATAAAAGGAATTGGGAAAGTAGATTGCCAGAAGTTGTATGGGCCTATATAACTACTTGGAAAACCACTATAGGTTTCACCCCATTTGAGTTGTTGTACAGGAAGACAACCACAGTGCCTATTGAGTTTGAATACAAGACCCTTAGGACTACAATAGACCTAGGGATGGATATCTCTGTAGCACAACAAGAGAGAATCATGTTGTTGAATGCTTTGGATGAGATGAGAGGAACAACCTTGCACCACACTAAGGTAGTGCAAAATCAGAGGATGAGATGGCATGATAGATTTATTAAGGAGAATAAATTTAATAAGTGATTGGGCATTGTTATATGACTCCAAGTATCAGGACAATGCAGGGAAGTTGCAGATAAGATGGCTAGGTTTGTATAAAGTTACTGAGGTCTTTCCTAATGGAACTATTCAGTTAACTACCATTGACCTTGTTAGATTCAAGCTACTCGTCAATGGTCACCGCCTAAGGTTATATCATAAACCAACCTCCAAAGAAGAGTTCCTACAGTAATTTTCCCAGTGGTCAGCAAGCGAGTTTCCTATAGCAGAAAGTGGTGGACCTAGTGTCCCACCTTTCGGCTAAATTAAGGTACGTAATCACCATAATAAAGATTTCCGCTTTAGTGGAAATCCATTTCGCCACCCATCCACCCATCCGTCCATCTGTGTCATCCTTCTCTCTCTTCCATCATTTCATGTCACCTCACTCCACTTCACTTAAATTCATTAAAAGCTCAATCATTTCTAAAAAGGTGAATGATACTTTCATTTATTTCACAATCTTTGCAACACATCTTTCGCATGTTCAGGTATGTGTGTCTTAATTAGCATCTATTAATTACCTTTTAAGCTTATTCATTTAATCATTGTGGATTAGTATGGAAATTTGCATAACATGTAATTACTCCCGTCATTTCATCCTTCCTTTCCCACATGTGCAGACACATGTCACCATTTAGGTTGGGGGGGAATAAAAAATGCTAATATAATGTAAAGGTGTCAAGTCATAAGCTAGTTACGTCAAAAAAATTAAATTTTCCAAATTTGCAAATCTGGCTCGCATGTGTGAAGTGATCGTTGTTGAGTTGCCAACTCCTTCCATTATCACCCTCATTGATTGTTTGTTACTTTACCTTAACTACCCTATCCTATCCTTGAATTATAAACAGTCTATGGTAAAAACGAAGACAAAAAGGAAAGTTTAGTTGATACCAACAGTAAAAACTTGGTAGAAAGGTAGTGGTTTTGGACATAATTTGCACAAAAAGGGAAATTTTACAGTGTGACAAAGATTCTAGACAATGGGGGCAGTTTAATTTGGAATGAACCCTCAATTCATGATGTTCTACTATAAGATGCACAATGTCTTCTAGAATTCCAATGCTGTGGATGGTTTGATTACTTCATGAAGTTGGATGGCTTCGACGAAGGAATTGCTCTTGAGTTTACTCAAACACTCTTTGAAGGCAGAGCCATGATGAAAGGACTAGAAATTGTGGCAATAGAAGAAAGAATTGCTGAAGTCTCAAGGCTACCAATTGATGGTGAGAATTACCCTACCTCGAGGGATGCTAGGTTGGCCAGAGTAGAATTCACAATACATGGCAACCCACCAATTGGCATTGATAAATAGGGTGAAAAGAGGACATCTTTTCCTAAGCATTAGAAGCAAGCAACTGCTTACATAATAAGGTACATTACCTGTGAGGGATGTCTGTCTAATTTGCATTCAATCCACTTCAATATTTTGAGCCATATGAGGCATAGAAGGAGAATAAACGTTCCCAATGTCCTCTACAACCTCCTCTCCATCATGGTGGCTAAAATGTAAAAGGGTAGGGACAACTTTGTCTCACACCATTATTTCATAAAATTACTAATTAAGAAATCTTTACATGATGTATCTAAGATGTCTTGGGAGGAATTTGTGAATGTTGATTGATTTAGACCTAAGGAAGTGCAACCTAGGGTTTCACCCCAACCCCGTAGGGTTAGCAGAAGATCAAACCTAGCTGAAGCAACTCCTGGTGCTTCAACTTCTGGTGCCATCTCTAGCATAAACCCTCCTACAGCAGCAGAAGAAGCTATACACATTAGCTCCTCAAAAACAAAGCATTCACAAGAAGCTAGCTCCTCATCTAATTATGATGATAATGTCCCCTAGAAACCCTAATAAGAACCAAGGCATGGAGGAAGGAGGTTGAAATAGGTAAAGAAAAAGAATAAGCCCAAACCCAACTTGAAGAAAAGGAGGTGCCAAGTGTTAGGAAGAGAAAATTTGAAACCATTCATCCTATAGCCAAAGGGAAATGTAAGAGCACCCCCAAGAAGTCAAAACCAACTGGGCCTACTTTTTGCACACCTCCTTAGAGAAGCCCTAGGCATGAAGAGCCATCACATGAGGACATTGAAGCTCCAATGGAGTAGGAGAATATTGAGGAAAAAGAGGAAGATGTATTTCAAAGTGCAGCAAAAATAACATTGAAGTGTGATCCTAAGAATTTTATCCTACTCTAACGCAAGTAAAAATAACTTAAAAAACTAAGTGATAAAAGACTAAGGACATCAAGATTAGCCAAAAGAGCGGATAAAAACAAGAAGGAAAAATGGATAAAAACAAGATGTAAAATGGATTTCCACCTTCCTGTTGTTGACTCCACTCCTTTGATTGGCCCTTGCTTGGGATGATTTTGTGTGCTCCTGGGGATGGAGTTTCGAGTGACTAAATGTATGATTGAATATGCAAAGTCGATTTCAGGAATGGGATAGCTAGATGGATGGTAGATGATCAAAAATGCAAACTGGCAGCATGTAGTTATCAAATGGCTCAAGGTTGAAAAATGCCCTTGGAGGAGGGGGTATTTATAGGAGAATTCCAAACTCTCAGGAGAATTCAACGGTCAAGATTCATCCAACAAGGCCAAGATGAAGGGCTATGGTGGGTTGAGAACCCACAAGCCCTCACATCTTGACATGTGGATGGTGAAGTGGCTAAGGGGAGATGAGGTGCAAGTGAGGTGGCCAAAAGGTACATGAGGTGGAGGAAGGACAAGTACCTTCCAAGTACATTGGGAGATGGGAAGAATCTTGGGTGAATAAAAGTGAATTTTAAATTCACAATGATTGGAAGAATCTAGTGGATAAGACAATGTTCCCAAAAGGTGGGAGTTTATCACATGTGACTTGATGTGACAAGTCAAAGGTTCTAGAAGATGCATGGGAAAAGGAATTTTGAGGAATAAAAGGAATTAAAAATTCCCTTGGGGGATGGAGAGTTGACTACAATCGATTAAGATTAATTAATCGATTAGAAGATAAAATGAGGATTAGAAGCCAACTTTGCAAAGTTGAGGATGTGACACATCCAACCATGATTAGTATGTGCAATAATCCCTAATGAAGAAATTAGGAGATGGATTAGGATTAGATGAAAATGATGTGAGGAATTAAATAAATGTACATTTATTTAATTTATTTTGATGAAATAGGATTAGTAGAGGGTAAGGTATTTAATTATTAATTAAATACCTTAGGGATTTGGTGTAATTGAAGATATTAATTAAATAATAGTAGTATTACTTAATTAACCTCGATAAGAGGATGTTTAGACGTAAAAAGTGATAAATTTGGGATAAATTATGTCCAAATTTGGATGTCTATAGGAAGACCTTGCTCAATATTTTCAAGTGTAAGAGCTCGGAGAATGACAAGGGTTCATGCAAAGATAACCAAGAATAGGAGCAGAGATCCTTTAGCCACAACCAAAACAAGGACAAAATCAAGAACAGGAACAAGGAGTCCTGTAGCAAGAAGTGGGTGAAGAAGTAGCACCCCCACAGTTAATTGGACAGCCCAAATTTATGCAGTTAGTACCATACGGAGAGCAGTCCTCATAAAAAATATTGGTAGGAGTCCACAACCCTCCTGATTTTTCAGTCCATGCTGCAATTTTAAATCTATGGAAAGAAATAGAAAGGAGAGAAGAAGAGTGGAAGTAGGAGAGAAAGAGACTTAAGAAAGAAATTCAAATGAGGGATAAAATTATTGAGGAGAAGAATGTGAGGAGATTGTCAAATTGAAAAAGAAGTTGTAGACAATATTGTGACTATGGTGCCACAAATTGTGGAATGTAGAGCTCCTTCCAGAGTTTATGCCCTCCATTTGAGAGAGAAATATCTCTCCTTCAAGCTGTCAAGAATCATTTCAGATTTAAATCCTTCCATTGAAACTCCTACATAATTCTTTAATTCTTTCAAGATTGCTTCTTCAGGAATAAAAAAATGTTATGTGAGTTCTATCTACATAATTATGTTGTTACACAGGATAACGAGTGGAATCCATTATTATATATGTTGGGGATATACAACTGAGAGCATTTACATCCTGGGTCCAAAATGAAATTAGTTGGGGAGAACAAAATAATACCTACAGGAAAATGGAGTCTAACATTCCTCTAGCCATTAGGGCTGAATCAAGACACCCTAGAGATATCCATAGAGAATTTGGCTTAGGATGCTCCTTAGGCCAAGTTATGGTGAGATAATTATGCCTTGGATAGAGGTTGTGTATACTGAATATGAGGTTAAAACAGCCGCGAAAGAAGAACTTGTAAGGGAATACCTGGCCCAGCGTTGGAATAGCTTATCAGATGAATTAAAGCAAGCGGAACCCCACTCCATTCACAATTATGGTGCAACACTGAAACACATTAAAAGGTACATTCATTTGGGTAGAAAACAGGGGAGATTATGGCTTCCCTTAACCTTTCAGCCACCACTTCTCTTGTGGTCAATGCCAAATTTTAGATTCTTCCAACCTGATACTGATGGTGAGAGGCAAAGATGGAATAAGTTTGATAGGTTGGGAGGATTCTACTAGGATCTAGACTCAAGTTCAGTAGCAACAAATGCTAGCCAGCTTGAAGTTGTAAATTTCAGAGCCCTGACAAAGCAAAAGAACACCCCTTCTGTTGGAGGACCAACAAGACATTAGGTTGGGGGAGAAATGATGAGCTTAATTTTTGGTCAAGTTTTGGGTAGATTTCATAAGTCTATTTGCTCGCAATTTCATAGACTTTAGTGTTTAAATGTTGAACTTTTATAATGTTTCCCTCAAACCTTTAATATTGGGTTTAATTCCCACCTTTTCAAAACTTTAATGATATAAGCATGTTATGTGGATTATCTGTATTGATTTTACATATGGTTGATGAATGTTATTTTAAGTAATTATAGATGTGCAATTATGCGTACTGATAGTGCCATGCAACCATAATTTGAAGATGCTAAATTGAGGAAGGAAAACCATTAGAAGATCATGTGGGGGAATTATTCAAAGGAGTCAACTGAGGATGACTACAGTAGATTCTCCATGCTAGTTATTGTAACTGCCTTGTATTAATGGCATTGAGCATTTGCGGACTATGTTACTGTAGCATCGAGTCCACATTGGGCATGCATGTCTGACTGGATTACTTGCAGATGTAACTACTCTACCATCATTTTCATGCTTTCTCTAAATGGCATCCTCTTAACTAGTGGGAGTTGACTACCCTGTTTAGTTGTTAGTATAAATAAGGATCTGAACCTTCTTTTTAGAGGTTCTAGAGAGGTTCTACATAGTTCTTGATTGTTGTTGGCAATATCAATGATGTACTGAGCATTCTCCATTTTTCCAATACAACTATTATACTATTTTGTTTCCATGTTTCTCAATGAATAAAATGCTATTCTGAGTTGAGCATTTGAGTTTTCATTAGACTTAGAGGATTCTCATCCAAGGGGGCCCACTTGGTGAGTAATTCATCCTTTAGAATAGTTAGTTTAGTTATCATTTCCTATTATGTACTTAGTTATAAATTTGGCATTAACTATTCCTACAGCCACTGGAATTCTTCCTATAGCCAAAGCAGACAAAGTAGTTTCCTATTTGTTTGCTCAGATATTTATCTTCATTATGCATTTTAGTTTAGTAGAGTTGTTAATTGATGCTCAATCTTGCTTTATTCCTTTCCATACAATTTACTTTCTAGTATTGTGGATTTCTTAGCTATAGACTAGAATGACTGCTTTGAGTTCCTAGTGCACATATAGTGCTGACCCATTTCAAGTTCACATCCCTGGGTTGACAAGTTAAATGCACCTTCATGATGATTGAGATAGTTGTTCAATTTAGATGTCCAATCTCTAAATAATAGTTGTGAAGGCTTAGTTACTGAATCATTATAGGAGGCCAACATAACCACCCAACCATTGGTCTTCCAACTTCTTGCATTTTTTGCACTTTTACAATATTACATTTTGACAATATTTGAAAATATTGACATCTTTTGCAAAAGGGACCCTACAAGACTCAAGTTACATCACCAATGGTGTATTATGACCTTATTTGCATAACAAAAGACTCAAATCACCCTAAAACCTATTACATGACCTTATTCACAAAAAATGGACATGGTGCCCCTGCACCATTGTTCTACCCAATAATTTCACTATGATGCCAACACTTTAGCAATAATTTTTTTCTTTTCATAAATAAGAATACTATGCACATTTGAAATAAACATCATTTCAAAATTTCCCATGTTGCATTACAACAAAGTATTACATCTTTCCAAAGTATTGATTTCATATTACATAATTTCATGATAACATTTTCTCTCTTACAATCTTCCATAGAAATAGATAAATGAATATTTACATAGCTTCCATGAGCTTACTAGCACAAGGTATACGAATGGTCCAGGTAGTCCCCCTTCCAAATCTTGGTCACCAACTGATAAAGAGAAGCATCACTTAAGCGCTTTTTTTTCAACCATGGACTTAATGTAGTCCCCCATGTTAGAATTGTGAAACAAGCACAAAACCACAAGCCACGAGATCAAGCAACAAACAAATACACCTTCCACACAAGAGATCTATAAACAATATGTGCAATATTCTTCAACAAGAAAAAGTTGCAAAATATTGCACATATTGTTTGAAGATCTCTTAATTATTGTGTATTACATGAGTATCTCAGAGGCTAGGGAGAAATTTTCTTCTTGATTGAAATTTTTTTAAACCTTGGTGATGATTGGTTTTGCATTAAATGTGTTTATGATGGTTATTAGCCTTGCACAATGTATTCACCAATGTGGTTGGAACTTGTGAGTGAGAAGGGTTTTTCCTTGCCTTGTGAATATGTTAATGAGATTTTGTGATTGTGCAAGTTGGCTTTTCTCTTTTGATTTATTTGGGTCTTCTAGTTGTTGGTAGGGGAGTGGTTCTCAATGGGGGTCTGACGCACAAAGTGGTAGGTCTAGGGTAACTCATTGAGAGTTTCTTAATCAATGATAACCTAAAATAAATTAGACAGTTGGGTAGTTCACATTAATCAAGATAATTTTTCACTCGTGACTCAAGTGCTTGTTTAGGCTTGAGATGGATGGGAAGGCTTGGAATGGCAAGATCAACTGTGTGGTTAGACTAGGAGGTATGTTGATCTCACATGAGTTTGTATGGGGGTTTGGTGGCTAGTAGAGGTGGCCAGGATAACCCAGGATGGGGGTCCAGTAGCCTAGGAAGGTTATGTTAGGGTAACCCATAACAAACTATGTGATGACACTCCTCCTATGGGAACCTAGTATTCCCTTGTCTCTTGTCTCTCTTGATGTTGTGTGCCTTTGGAAGTGGTGTTCCTATCATGTGATGTTGTATTGTACTTGTTCATTGATATAATGTTAGCCTTTGTGTTGTCTATTGTCTCTTGACTATTGTGGTGGGACCCTTTTCAATCTCCTAGGATGGGGGTTGGACCTTTGGGTTCCACATGGTTAGGTGGAATGTGCTTGTACTCAATTGGGTTTCCTCACTTGGTTCGTTTCCATGGTGATTACTCTTGGATATGAAGACTTTGCACTTAATTCAGTTCATGTGGATTATCTTCCATGTATTGTATCATAATCTATCATAATATGTATTATTCTCTTGATGTATTCTCCTCATCTATTTGTGAGGAGACATTCTGGTTCAAGATGTAATAATGTAATGATGTATCATTGTAATTATTGTAAACTCTCTCTTGTAATGATGAATGTAATTTATATTATTGTCAATTTAAAGAATATTGATGTTGTTATATTGTTAGTATAAAATGGATAATTTCATATTAGTTGATCTTGTAAATGTGATGATGAAATGAAATTCATATTGTTGTTAGAATTTATTTTATGTAATGATTTATAGTTTCTTGCTAATTTAGTTAATGGGAAATCTAGTAGCACAGTCACGGACCTTAGAGGACTTAGGTTCGAATTTAGGTTAACCAAAAAAATCCTTAATTTATCCAAGACTTTGACTAATGATTTACTTAAATCCTAATTGACTTTGACTCAACTAAACCAAACTAGAAGTGAGTGTGTGAAAGCTCAGTTAGGATTATTAAGGGTTACTAGACCAAGCTCCTCTCCTAAGTGATACTCTCCCTCACATATATGAGGACTTGACTATGTTCTTGCATCCAACTTAATACATTGCATAAGTAGTTAGCCATTCATATTAAATCCATTTGCATCATAAAACATTTGCATTGACAAAGCATTAAAATATTCACATTGCAATACATATTCTTTTATCGTTTTACATTAATATAAAACATATTCATTCCTTTAAAGTAATATCATCATAATGCATATTTCAGTATTTCTTTCACCTAGTAAACATATCAAAGTCACAATTTGCATTTATCATCATATTTACTCATGAAGGTGAGAGTAACTCAACAATTATGAAACAAGATGTAACAGTAAGGAGAACAATGACCAAGGTAGGCCTATAGCCCAAACCTCAATGATTCCTTTTACTTCATCGAGGGTCAAAAATTTTTAATGCTTGTTATTTTTTAGGATTGACGGGGGAAGAGTAGAGGGAACCACGAAGAAGAAGATGATTGTACAGGTAGAGGCTAAGTAAAAGGGAGTTATTGGGGATATCATAGTTTTAATTCTCATGACAGATCATTTAGTTGACCCCCAATAGGAAAGGTAGATGCTAATGGGTGGGAAATAGAAGAAGAAGTTTCACACCTAATAAAACCCTAAAATGTCTCATGCAACTTGAATCCTTCTCTCCATCACCATTAATAAAAGTTAGAAAGTTAGAATTAGATGATTCTCTAACTAATTTTGAAGTGAAGTGAAAAACTATGTTAATCTAGAAGAATCATATTTATGACTATGTCTCATTGTTAACGAAATTTTAAACTTTTTAAATATTTTTTAATAAAGTTAATTAATTTAAATTTGAATATGATATACAAATTATGAGTTTGAAAATAATTTGTTATAAGATTATTGAATAACTCTAAACTTTTGAATATTTTAAATTTAAAAAAAATAAAAAATTGTATTGATTATAAGTTTATATTTCAAATCAAAATAGCAAGCATCAATTAAATTAAATGATTTTTTACAATTAATTTTGATGTCTAAACTGTTAAATGAATTGATTTATTTAAATTGTATATGATGAATTATTTAATTGAACAAGATAAGAATAAACTCTGATCATTATGGATTAAAATGAATTTTGACAATTAAATTTCAAATATTAAAGAAAAATTAAAGAAGTGAATAATCTTCTCAAACTATTTTCTAATCTTATACAACAAAATATAGTCAATAGAAAATGATGTCTTGTCATATTTATACCACAATTTAAAGTCTTCTACGGCTATTTTAGTGCATAACCCGTGACTTTATTTACGCACTGAAGACTCGCATGAAGTTATCTACCCGTGACTTGATTTACGCAATGCAAGACTGACAAGAGGTCATCTTAATCATAATTTTTCCTGTATAAACATTAGATGCTCACAAAAAAGTATGCCAAAATATCACTGAAAAATATTAATTCTTGCCCTCTCATTTTCTCGCAACTAGAAGATCCCCATTTTATAGAAAGCGATAAGAAAAGTATGCCAAAATATAATGCATGGATCACGGCCTGTTTGTAACGCGTAGTTCACGGCTGTTTGTACCGCATGGCGTGTTTGCCAAGTATCGCAAGTCTACGCTCTAGAAGCTCAAGTTTTAAACAGATCTCATCTCCGCCTTTATTGATCCCATTCAACACATTTCTGCATTATAATTACTGGCCTATCCATCTCGTTACCCAAAAAAATCGCGAGTTCATACACCCAAGCTTTCATTCTGACATGGCCAACCTATTCTTGTTTTCTATTATTACCCTGTTTCTTCTCCGCTTCGGCTGCGGATGTACTGAGAGGGAAGCCCATGCTCTTCTTGTCTTTAAAGCCGGCCTAAATCACTCTAAAGATGTACCGAGTTCGTGGGAGACAGAAAGAGATTGCTGCCTCTGGGACGGCATTTCCTGTGATAACACCACTCATCATGTAGTTGGTGTTGATTTTTCAGCATTTTATCACAGAAGTGATATGCAGGGCGTCATATCTGAGAGCTTGTGCACCCTCACTTTTGTTGCAACCATAGACCTATCTGGAATGGGATTAACAGGTACTCTTCCTCCCTGCTTCACAAAACTCTCATTTCTGGCACAACTAGATTTATCTTGGAATAGTTTAAGCGGGAATATTCTTCCTTTTCTGTCTAATCTCTCTTCTCTAACTAGCCTAGATCTTTTCAGGAATCAATTCATAGGAAGCATTCCCTCATCTCTCTCTAATCTCTCTTCTCTCACTTACCTAGATCTTTCTGAGAATAAATTCACAGGAAGCATTCCCTCCTCTCTCTCTCATCTCTCTTCTCTAACTACTAGACTATGGCTCTCTGGGAATCAACTTACAGGAAACATTCCCTCTTCTATCTCTAATCTCTCTTCTCTAACTAGCCTAGATCTTTCTAATAATCTACTCACAGGAAGCATTCCCTCCTCTCTCTCTAATCTCTCTTCTCTAATTGAACTAGGTCTTAGTGGGAATCACTTGAATGGTTGTATCCCAGATTCCTTGGGCAATCTCTCTTCACTGGAATTCCTGGATCTATCTTACAACCAACTAAATGGAACTCTTCCCTTCTCATATTCAAGGCTATCCTCCCTTACCTCCCTCTATATTGTTGGGAATCCATTCAACCAGAGTATTGTTCAACCAATGTTGCCCTCATCTCTTGAACACATCTCTCTCTCACTAAACCGCCATCAGATAGTCTCAGAGGTTTTCTTTCAAAACCTTGGCAAATTAAAGGAACTGTTCTTATCTAGTTGTGTACTTAACATCAACACCACATGGATCCCCCCATTTCAGTTAAAACAGTTATATTTGACATCATGTAAGGTGGATGGTCAAATCCCCTCATGGATCCCCCCATTTCAGTTAAAACAGTTATATTTGACATCATGTAAGGTGGATGGTCAAATCCCCTCATGGATTTCCACTCAATTCTCACTTGAAGAGTTGCAAATAGCGGACTGCAATCTTGTTGGAGCAATTCCCTCTTGGCTGTTGGATATGAGTCTTCACTACATCAATCTCACGACAAATCATCTGCAAGGTGGCCTTTTGCTAAATACTTCAACATGGATGAATATGATGGTGTACCTGGATGTTTCTAACAATGCACTATGTGGAGATTTACCATCAATTTGGCCTCCTTCTATTAAGAAAATGTTTCTCAATCACAATTTGCTAACGGGAAATATTCCTCCAAGGTTGCAGTCTAACATTTTATTGCGGATGTTAGACTT
>VDFB02168113.1:0-50331 GCA_007258455.2 Sequoia sempervirens
TTCTTAGGCTTTTTTATAGTTATTATGCAGTATGTTATACTAAATTAAATGGACTCATGATTTGATTGTAGAATATTAAATGCAAATAAGGATTTAATCTAACATAATATACACCATAAGGTCTAAATAGCATGATACCTAAAGTAAGAATCCAAAACAACATTGGACCCACTACTCCACTATTCAAGATACCAAAAACTGTGTCAATAGTGAAGCAAGCATGAGAGACAATGGTATACTATCTATTAACTTTAACAAAACTATAAAGACTCATATGTTGATGGTCAAAAGTAACACAACAACGTTAAACAAAATATTTCTACTATATTTTTCCTGAAAAAGACAAATGATCTAAAACCACCTATCTTCCAAGGTCTCTATAGTTGGTTCTCAACTGTGCTCAGATTATAATTCAGTGGTCCATGAAACTATAATATTCAAGGGACATTTTTTGGTAAATGGATACAAATTGGATAGTTCAAAGTAATTTAGCATGGGGGGTTTTAAATAAATAGAAAAAGATCGATCAAGACTTAAAATAGTAAAACGTGAATACAAATTCCTTTCAATTTAGACATGCAATTCTTTTAATGAGCATTTTTCAATTAACTAAAACTGTAGAACAACACAATTTATGAAATAGTTCATACCATCACATCCATCCATGGTGCAAATTTAAAACATGCAACCATTCATCATCACTTTTTTTTAAAAAAAAAATCAATAATAAAGCACTACAAGCTCATCACCAAGATTAATAGATCAATAAATAGGAAGAAGCATTATCCATAGATAACACAATAGATGGTTTTAAACTCAAAATATTCTATTGATTTTCATCAAATAAGAGACATTTATGCACAACAAAATGCACTCGCATACAAAAAACCATTGTCTATCAGTATTACCATTAACTTAACAAACTTTTAAAAATAAACAACTTGCATTTAAAAGTTGTAAAAAGTGTTCAAGTGTCTACTCGAAAGAATTCTTTTGTTGCTCCTCCTATTCTTTTTGTAATCTCTCTTGTTCCATTTTCTCGTTTTGGGCTCTAGTTTCCTCTATCTTTTTCATCTCTTCTTCCTTTTGTGCAACCTCTTCTTCATCTCTTAATCTTTTATATTCTAACTCCTTTGCATAGAGTTCTTCTTCAACCTTCTTTTGTGCCTCATAAACTTTCTTCTCTCGAGTTTGCTCTTCATCTTTATTTCTTCATTCTTCTTCTTCACTGGCTAACTCTTCAACTACTTTCCGTTTAGAAGAACTTTCTAATATTTACTTTTGTTCATCTTCATTCAAAACATCATTCATCACAGCCTCATCCCAGATACTTCCTTGCTCAAATCCAATGTCTTCATCTCCCAGTTCCACTTCATCCCTCTCAATTTATTCTTCCCATTCTTCTCTTTCTTCTTCTTGAGATAGAAATTTCTTAGTGCTTGAGGGTATAGGTGCATTTGTCACATCAATCATTGGGGCCCTCTCCTCTTGAGCATCTATTATTCCTAAAGTTGATGGTGTAATTGGAGGGATATCCTTAGTTTGTATAGGCATAGTAGAAGGTCCTTCCTTAGAAGTTTCTTCCCCATGATACATAGTGGCTATGAGTGTAGCACCGAGACCTAAAATGATCCCTATAGCAATAGCTTGATAAGTAACCTTAGCTTTTTATAGAGCTTCAATAACTTGCTTCACCAATACTTCTTCTACTTGAGCAGGTTCCTCCATGGCCACCTCTGTGGCTGTAACAATTTTCTTTAATCACTTGTACTACCTTGTCTCAGTGGAAGCAGTGGGTTCACTACTAGAATCCTTCTTCCTTGAAGCCTTAACTCTTGGTTGCTTTAAATAGAGGTTAATCCATTTCAAGCTTATATCCACCACTACCTATGACACTTTATGAATATTAGTTTCCTCTTTTCCAATCCAATTGATTGGCTCCAAATCCTTGGTGGCCACTTTATCCATTTCATAGCAAGGATCAAGAGTAATCCCATCATTAGTGGTTCCTTCTGGTACATCTTTTGCAACCTCAAAATCGTTCATTTGGGAAATTTTTAATCTTTCATATCCTCTTTTCCTTACTTCAAAATAATCTTGTAGGTTGGTACAAAAGTCCTCTAGAAATCGTTTATGATGGGGAAATTGTGAAGCATATAAACCATACATTTTCGTCTTAGGACCAAAGTTCGTCCTAGATGTAGAATGTTTGAGATTCATTGACTGAAACTCCTTTGTTGTTTTCTTAGTTGCTATTAAGGAAGAACAAGAATAAAACCCCAATTGCATTTGGAATGAGTGGTAGCCAGCCTTGTGTTGTGCAAAGAACTTAGTATTCACCTTGACGGCTTGGTGAGAAAACTCCATCAAGACCCATCTGACCCCACAACACCTTGGAAATTTGAAAGGCTTCTTGTCATATCCAAATAGTTTGAAATAGGTGGATCTGGTATTGGATAAACCAATATCACCACTCTTCAATAGACTCCATTACCTCCCAGGAAAATCTAAAACCAACATCACCTATGAGATGATTAATGATAACATATAGAAATGCATCATTGAACCTTTTAAAATGCTTCTCCACTTCCTTCAACTCTAGCTAATCATAGTGTTCCCATACTTTCTTCTGATCTAAACCATCATCCATTGATCCTACAAGAGTTAAACCTGAAAACTGTCCCATTCTTGCAACATAATATATCACATATGAAGAAATAAGGAATGTATTGTTTTATGTTACTTTCAATAACTGATCATGGATGTTATCTAAAATTATCTATCCCCAATCTAAGTATTGTGATCCTTCCAAAATCAATTGAATAAATGGAAACATCTAGTTATCAAAGGTATGGGAATTTTCTTTTCCAAATACTCTTTTCCAACAATGTAATCATATCACTAATATCTTTAGAGAAATCAGACCGCTTAGGTTTAGGTGGTAACTTATTTACTGATTTCTTCTCTATTTTCAGCCACCTTTTATTAATGATCCTTTTGTTCCCTTCCTCATATTTTCCCAATGCTTAAGTGCATCAACTTTAGTCATGATCTTGGGGTTAGTGTGAGGAGGAGGATCAGAAACTAGTCTAATCATTGCTAGGGTCAAATCAATTATCACATTGCCCTATGAATCAATCCACTACCTCTGAGTTGGATTATATGTTTGTGCAATAGTTAAAATAAACTTTAGACACTGCATAGCAACATGAAAAGTGGCTACATGTACCATTCTAGAAGAATCAATCCTATTAGCCCTTGGAGAAGCATGTTCTAAAAAAGTATCTTCATAAAACTGGTCTAAATCAATATGTCCCACAAGTGTGTCAGTGATATTCATGACATCAGAACCAAACTTCGATGGTACTGGTGTCCCTTGGAAATTGTACTTCATTGTAACAGGGACTTGTTCTAGTTTTAGAGTTTTAGCCTTTGCCCCCTTTGATGTTCCTTCAGTGGGAACTTCCTCCTCCCAATTAGACATTTGTTTAAAACCTGCAATACCGATCATTTTTAGACAAAGAGGATAAATGTGAGGAGTATATTAGTAGAAGCATTCATATTAATCCTCATTCATTCAAGAAAGACTTCCATTTTATAAGTTAACTCAACTATTTTGGGTTTTGGGTTCAGGACAAAACCAAGAACTTGACCATTCTAAGCATAATATTGAACTATATTGGATGTTAGGATCAGGGAAAACCTTGAAATTGAACCTAAAAAAGTGACCTCTCAATACTATTAGACATTGAGATTGGGTCTTGTTTTGGCACCTATACCTATAATGAAGAGATGGTGTCAGTTTCGTTCCATGATCTGATCTCCCGAAGTGTTCAGAAATCAAGATCAGGATGGCAATAGGTATAGACACTCTATAAATGGGATTAGTTGAGGGATCACTTTGAGTTTCAATCCCAATGAATCATCATACGTCAGAATCAGGAAATGATATGAGACTGACCTTGAATAGGAATGAACAAGTTTTGGTAGCATCCTAAGTTCTGATCCTGATAAAATATCGAGAGTTAGAATCAAGATTAAATTGTTAAGAACCTGACCTTTGGTATGTATAACATGGATAAGTTAACTCTGAGTTTTGATCTCGATGCTATATCAAAATTCAAAGCTAGAGTGACACTAAATGATGGAACCTATAGATATGCCAAGGGTAGGATGCCCATCCAAAACCCTATCTCGATGGTGATGCAGGGATCAAAATTAGTACACAAGTGGATACATCATAAAAAAATTGAAAATTTTGGAGTTGTAACACAAACTCTAATCCCAGAAACATCAAACATCGAAATCAGGAAAAAGCATAGACCTAGACCCAAGTGATGGTTTAAACATATAGTGCAGTTTTGAATCCCAATTCCAACATAGCATCGGGATCAAGATTGAACCAATCAACAAAAACGAAGGAAAAAAAAATGAAATTGTATCCAAAAACGTGCCTTCAAAATTGGGATATGTTTAATAATGACTAAACCTTAAAGGTTATCAAATTTCAAACATATCCAACTGAGTAGTTTGGGAAAAGCCTAGATAAACTAGGGCATAGTGGGAACAGAAAACCCAACAAGCAAAAGACAAAAAATAATGCAAGAAAAACAAAATTGGGAAAAAACCAAAACAAAACAAGGAAATATGAATCAAAGGGTTTGAGAATGAAGAAAAATTCACCAAAAGGTGTGAAGAAAAATAGAAAATAAAATCGAAAGAATGAGCGAGAAATAAGCAAGAAACTAGAAACATGAACAACGAACAAAACAAATGTAGGCAAACCAAAAACAAAAGGAAAACATAGAAAAAGACCCCTAACTCCAAACACAACTAAAAATTTGACAACAAGGTGAGAAATCCATGTGCTACCTCAAACCCTAACTCTCGGCACCGCTCTGGTTTGTTCAATCAAACTATGCAAGCCAAAATGAATGAAAATTGAGGAGCGACAAGAATAAAAACTTGCTCGTGCATATGAACAAGTGTGCATAAATGCAGGTTGGTCAAGCCTCATGATTAGGGTGGAGGTCATAAATGCTCCATCACAAAAATGAAGGCAAGCGGGAGTCGGGATTGGGTCATGACTGTTGGTGTAATTAATATTTAATTACACTGTACATAAGTTTACTTAGGCATATTTAATTCCTAAGTTATAGGTTGTCATCCTTATCTTGCTGAGCTATCTTTTTGCTCAAGATAAGATTAGGTTTATGCATGTTTGCTTTTATAAAGAAAATTATCTCTTGTAATTATTTGTACTTCGAATATATCAATTTACACATCTTTATGCAATATCTCTGCTTTTTTTTTTTTCTCTTTGTGGAAGGTTATTTTCTGGTTGCATTTTGGATCTTGGTTTCCTAACATAGTGTCGAGCCTTGCTTTGCAGCCTTTCTCGGATTTTGAGAGAAAATCAATGCGAGAGTTCATTAGTTCCTTGAGGGTTTCACGTATTAAGTTCATTTATGCGGCATCTTGGATTAGATCGAGGGCTTCACCATTGGATTAGAACCTTTGGAAAAGTCAAGATTGTCTTGTTTCTTGCGATTTTGGGCATCATTTGCAAATCTGGCGGGTTTTAGAACAGGAGATTTTTTTAATTTTTGAGGTAGCCAATTTTTTGAAGTTTGAGCACAAACAACTTGATCTCATTAGGTTCACAATGGCCAAAAACCCTAAGAACACCTATCGTTTTCTTCAATTTTAGTGTGATTGATCTAGAAGGGAAAAGAATTTTGAGGGCGTCACGGCCCCGGCCTCCCTTCAGAACATTTTTGAAAATATCAAAATTGAAAAACACACTTTCATTATTGTGCATACAAAGGGAAAGTTGAGCCACCTGAAGTAGCCCAGCGAGCAACCAGAAGCGGTCACCAACCCATGCATTGCCGCTCCTCCTCAGGTGCTTGGCCACATAGCCCCATGAATCTGCTTATGCGTGGCTCCGATCATATGGGACCCGGTGGTCTGCTACCAGCCTCTCGCTAACTGACCGCCCTTACGAGTCTTGTGAAGACCGGAATTTTACACTCAATCCACATTAGGCATGGAATATTTGGGGCAACATGGCGTGTCTACGGCAAACTTGCGAGTCAGGTCGATAAATTTTTTTTTTTCGGAAGGGGGCATTTTGCCCCAACCGGTCTAGGACATCAAATTTTTCTTGTGAAGTCTTGTACGTCGATTGACATCATCGGTCGTGAGGCCGCTCAAGCCCTCTAGCCACGTTGCCCTAAAGGAGCACTTTTTTTCTTCTTGGCATAACTTGGGCATACAGTATCAAAATCAGGAAAACGAGATATCACCAGAAAGCTGGTTCCAAGCACTTTCCAATGGTATAGGTTATTTTTTAGTATTTTTCTATTTAGTTGCATTTATTTCTATTTGAAGTCATATGTTCATTTTTGGCTTCCGAGCTCATAACTTTTTGCCACGATCTTTGATTTTCATCTTCTATGCGGCGTTTGAAAGGTATTGAGGAGCTCTATTTTGTTGTCCATGCGCTTTTTTCTGTATCTGTCCCAAGTTTATCATTATTCCAGATTTGTCTCGATGGGTGTTTTGGAGATTACTTGGATGTTTTGGCAGGTGGGAAGGTGAAACTTGAATATTTGTACTTCATTTCAGTACCACATCATCTTATTTTTTGTTTATGCATATTTAGCATTCTCTCCTTTTACAGTCATTGGGTTATTGTAATAAATGAACTGAGATAAAGTTCCATCAGGGGGTTTCTTGCATAATAAATCTTATTAGAGTGTAGTTTTCACTTTGATCTCCATCTTATTTTGATGGCAACTTGTATGGGTTATCTAGTTTCTTAGTTTCTTTTGGCCACTTTTTGCTCTAGCTTGGCACATATCAGATTCACATCGGTTCACACTTCAGTTGAGAGTTTATGTTTCTTGATCCGCATTGGTTCAAATCCTTCTCAGTTTGATGGCCATGTTTTTATGGTTAATGTTCCAGAGTCTTTATGGTACTCATCTTATGGGGCAGTTTTAGTTTCAGTTTGGCATTGGCTTCAAGGACACAGCTTCCAAATTTGTCATCATTATGGGTGGCTTCATCCTTTCATCTATTGTTGCTTACATATTCCAGGGTTGATCTAGTATGTGAGTTTCCAGTGTTCCTTAGCACCAGGTTTGCTGTTGCATTTGTGATTTTGTTTTTGGTTTCAGTTGTAGACAAAAGTATCTTTCCTTGCTTGTGGGATTTTCGGTTCTAGTGTTGCTTCATTAGAGTTCTTCCAGTGATTCTTTGCAGCAGTTTATCTCATTGATGGGGGGTTTTTCCCACTGGGTTTTCTCTCTTTGCATTTGTAAATGGGTACCTAATTAGGCCTTTATTGCTAGGACCCATCTCACATCTTTGCATAATAATTTTCTTCTCCCTAAGTTGCACTTATGGGGGGCTGTTGGTGTAATTAATATTTAATTACACTTTACATAAGTTTACTTAGGCATATTTAATTCCTAAGTTATAGGTTGTCATCCTTATCTTGTTGAGCTATCTTTTTGTTCAAGATAAGATTAGGTTTATGCATCTTTTCTTTTATAGAGCAAATTATCTCTTGTAATTATTTTTACTTTGAATATATCAATTTGTACATCTTTATGCAATCTCTCTTCTTTTTTGTTTTTCTCTTTGTGGAAGGTTATTTTCTGGTTTGCATTTCAGATCTTGGTTTCTAACAACGACATGATACCAAACTTCCAATGAGTGCAAAGTTTAAGAGAAGGTCTAGAATTTGAATCTCGACAAACCAAGACGAATGTGATAATTGGGATCAGGATGGAACATGGAACAAGAACTTTGGAAAATTTCTTGGTTTCACTTCTAGTCTGAAGTCCAATTTTGAAAAAGACAGAGAGTTGGAAATTAGGATCAAGATGGAAATAGGAACAAGGGATTTGGAAAAGTTCTTGGTTTCGGTTCCAGTTCAATATTCGATTTCGACACAAGAAAAAATGCACAAGGAAGAAAAGAAAAAGTCGATATCAGAACGAAAACAAGAACTTACACTTTTAAAGGTGTAAGGTGATAGTTCCGATCTGAAACCCAAATATGACATAACAAAGAAAACACAAGGAAAAGAATGGGGATTAGGATCAGATCAAAAACAAGAACTTGAAATTAAGAAAGTACCAAACTATGTGAGTGTCAGTCTAAAACCCGAACTCAAAAAAATAGGAAAACAAGGACTTAGGAGAAAAATACAACTCCATAAGCCTGAACAAGAACACCCAAAACAAAAGCAACAAAAGGTGGACCCATTTCAATCAAAAACAAAATGGGGTGATTATGCAAGGCATAACAATTGGTGACTCGACTAGGAAAATTATGGTTTATCCATTTTCAAGATGCTAAAGAATTCAGTCACCCAAAACCTTTGGTTTATGAACCTTTAACTTTAGTAGGATTGGTCACAAAAAATAAGGTTGAGTTGGAATCTCAAAACGTGCATCAAAAACAACTTCGAATCTAATTGTGTGCATGTATGGTGCATCCTTTCCTTGAGGACCTTACCTATCCTTGAAACAATTGTATCAAGATTCAAACTATGTGAAGTGAGTCCCTTTAGTTGTCATGCAATGATATCTTGGGCATTGCTCCACTGCCAGCTAGGCGTCTATAGCCCCGATGGAGATACCTCTAGTTCTTTCAAAGCATTGCTCTACTACCAACCAGGCATCCATAGCCCTAGTAGAGATACTTGAATCACCCTTATAATATTGAGCTTATTGTAATTTATACTTCTCTTTTCTTTTCTTTCTGTAGCTTACTTGAAGTAATTATTTTCTTATCTTTTCCCTCAATGCTTTAGATGTAAGAATCTGAAAATTCAGGTTGAGAACTACAATGAACCTCATGACAACGTTAAGACTCAATACCTTATGGAAATAAATGATCCTATCTAAAATGTGACAGATTTAGTCATGGTTAATGAGATCACCTAAAATACCTATTTTTTCTTAACCTTTCAAACTTTCATTTAGATGTACATAAAACATAAGTTTTGAAATGAAAGAGCTCAACAGACATACTTGAAAATACCTAAATCAACTTCTTAGTCATAGTACCCTTAGTATGCTTTGAGAAACTACTTTTTATTCTGAAATGAAGAAAAAATGTAAGTCTCCAAAAATAGAAAGAAAACAACAAAACAACAAAGAAAAACAAACAACAAATAGAAAAAGCATAAAACAAAGGAAAACAAACAAATAAGCAAACATAAAACAAGAAAAAAACCAAATTATATATATGTTCAATGTATGAACGATCAAGCCCTCATGGGCCAAAATAATGTTTGAGAAACTATCCATTGACTAGCAATAGAACAGGTTCTCCCATTAGGGTACTAAAATGAAAACCATTCTCACCTAGGATCTCAACAATCTGATATGGACCCAACCAAAGTCGATCAAAATTTTGGTGATCACCCTTCATCTCCTTGGCTTTGCCCCATAGTAGCACAAGGTCTTATATTCTAAAGGCATTGATTTTGGTTCTCTTGTCAAACTAGAATTTGAATACAACTTGATGTTTGGAAAATTGTTGCAAAGCAACATCCCTCTGTTCTTCTAGATTGAGAAAATTAACAAGTTGGACCTCTATCCTATCATCATTAGAGTAGAAATCTTGCATAAACCATAGAACGGGTATCAGTAGATGAATAGGGAAGACTAGATCTCAGCCATAGGCTAACTTAAATGATGAGTTACCTAAGGCGGCTTTCATTCTAGTCCTAACTGCCCATAAGGAAAATCTTAGTTGTTTGTGCTAGTCCCTAGGATTATTTTCTAGCAACTTCTTAATTACCTCCAAAAAATTCTTATTGGTAGATTTGGCTACCCCATTTCCCTATGGATAATAATTAGATGAATATTTCAAAACAATTTTACATTCATACGCACATTAAATAAATTGCACAAAAGAAAAGGTGAGGTCATTATCACATACCAGAGCAAACGATACTCCAAACCTGGTAACAAAATATTTGTTGAAGAATTTGATAACAACATCAATAGTACTATTCTTGCAAGGTTGAGCTTCAGTCCAGCATGTGCAACAATCCATCGTAATCAAAATAAACCTGTGACCTATAGACAAATTTAGATTAATTAGTACCCCAACAAATTATAATGCCCATTGGGCAAATGGTCTTACCTCGTATACGAGTTGTAGGGGCATCACTAGATTGTGTTCTCTAGATGCCAAAATTTGACATGTATGACATGTCCTAACATTTTAGTGAGCATCATGGAACACATGAGGCCAATAATAGCCTAATCTCAAAATTTTATGTGCCATGGCATCGGTTGAACCATGCCTAGTACCATGCCTACCATGAAACTCAACTATAGACATCCAAATTTGGACACTTCCATTTTTCCAAATTTATCCCTTTTCATCTAAGAATTCCCCTATTTGCATTAATTAAGTAATATTTCTATTATTTAATTAATATCCTTAAAATCTTCTAAATCCCTAATGTATTTAGTTAATAATTAAATACCTTACCCTTTATTCCCCTTTTCCTCAAAAGAATTAAATAAATAATACATTTATTTAATTCCTCACATGTCACATCCTCCATCACTTTTCCTTAATCCTAATCCACCTCCTAATCTCATCATTAGGGATGTCCCCATGTTTAATCCTTGATTAGGATGTGTCACATCCTCCAGCTTTTGCAAGTTGGCTCCTAATATTCATTAGCCACTAATTATCTTCTAATCACTGATTAGCTAGTCCAATCAACATCTTGGTCAAATCTCTCATCCCCCAAAGAATTTTTAATTCCTTTTTGTCTTCCCCATGTGAATTAAAAAATCATTTTTATTCCTCCAAGGAATCTCCTCTTCCCCATGTGATCATTGAGAGGTCACATTAGTCATATAGGTTAGGAACCTTTTATTATAAGCACCTTGTCATATCCAAGGTACTTCTCATCTTCCTTTTTAGGAACCTTGTCTTATCCTTAAGATATCCCCAATCATGTAAATTTAAAATTAACTTTTATTCATCTAAGGAATCTCCTCTTCCCCATGTGATCATTGAGAGGTCACATTATTCACATGGGTTAGGAACCTTCTATTATAAGCACCTTGTCTTATTCAAGGTACTTCTCAGCTTGCTTTTTGAGAACCTTGTCTTATCTTTAAGATATCCCCAATCATGTGAATTTAAAATTCACTTTTATTCCTCCAAGGAATCTCCTCTTCCCCATGTGATCATTGAGAGGTCACATCAATCACATTCCAAGGTAATTTCAAAGTACATGTCCTTCTTCCACATCACTTATCCTTCTTCCACCCTTTCCATCTCACCATGTATTTTGAATAGTTCATCCTCCACATGGCAAGATGTGAGGGCTTGTGAGTCCTAAACTCACCATAGCCCTCCATCTTGGCCATGGTGGCTCAATCCTAACTGTTGAATTCTCTAGAGAATTCAATTTATTTTATAAATACCCCCCTTTCTCATTCATTCACACACCTGAGGAATTTTTAGCACACTTATGCTCTCAAGCTCTCAAGCCATCATCAAGCATACCCTTTGCATTCTTGAACTTGCATATTTAGCTCTCATCCTCTTGCATCCACCTTGCTCATTTATCACATACCCAACCTCATATTTCATCTTAATCACCTTGCATCCATCTTCCATCACATTTCCATCAAAGGAGCACACAACGAAATTTCAATCAAGGGCCAACCAAGGAATCAACATAGATAAAGGTATAATCACTCTTGTTTTTATCTTTCTTTTATTTGTACTTAACTTAAGCTAATCTTGAGGTGGTCTTGTGTTCTTTACATTGCATTTTTAGTTTGTATGACATATTTAGAAGTAAAAAACACTTGCACATATTTTTGGCGTGCCTAGTGGGACCCACAAAAGGGTCCTTTTCACTCTCATGTTTGTTATTTTTTGACATTTTGTAGGATCCGGTGATATAGAGGGGAAACCAAGCCCTAAAAGAGGTGACTAGGACTTGTAGAGGGGTGACCAAGACCTGCAGAGGGGTGACCCTGCCCAAACACAAATGCTTTTCTAGGATAGAATAGTTAGTTTCACTCCCTATTTTGGTAACAGAGGTGACCATGCCCTCAAATAGGTGACCATGACCTACAAAGGTGTGGCTAGGACCTCAGAGGGGTGGCTAGGACCTGTACAGGGGCGGTTAGGACCTACAGAGGGGTAACCAAGCCCAAACAAAGTTGTTTGAGGTAAAAATAGTGTTTTAAGTCATTTTCGAGGCCTATTTTCTATCATTTTGATTTATACTGACCCCCTAACTCATGTTGTTGGTGATTGTGAAGGTTTTTACTAACATTTTTCCAGTTATTTCACACTTAACAAAGACCAGAGGTTAAACTACTAACACATTTGCTACAAGATGAAAGGACCAAGACATTTAGTTAGTTGTTTTCTTTCATTTTCACAATAATTAGGCAGATAGTCTAAGTAGGGGAGTCAATAAATTATGTGCTTTTTTTGTAAGGTATTGATGTATCCAATCCCCTTGCACTATTTGGTGATCTTGGGTGAAGAGAAATCATAACTTACTTAAGTCCTTTGTGTTATCCAAGGGGGCTTTACATCGTTCAAGTTTTCCCCTTTCACTTTGTGTGAGCCTAGGGAGTAGCTGAAAACCGTTAGCATTCTCTTCTTAGTGGGACCTTCAAGGAGATTTCATCACCCTAAGGGATGATCCCAACCACATGTATTGACAGGGTATATAAAGGGGGGAGAGTCAAAGGTATACCCCAATCTAGTCACATCGTGTCTAGAGGACTATCAAAGTTATGGTGATACCTAGATAGATGTGAAGAATTGGTATGAGCCTTCAATATCTCGTTGGGGTTCTCAACTCACACTTGTGGCAAGCTGGAGTTCACAATTGTGCCTCACATATCGAGCATATATCAAGGACTCCCTTGATTTCCTTGTTTAGCCTAGTTAGATGACCGTGTTGGCCATACCCTTTATACTAATCTTAGGATTGTGTTGTTTGAACTATTTTTTCTATGCAAAACTAGTGTATATCTTATCAGTCGAGTTAGCTACCTTTTGCTTATTTTTTGCATTTTTTAATGTCCTTATCCATAGTCATTTTTCCTAAAGTCAAGTTTAGTTCTAGCAATAGGGGCAGCCATGCCCTGAACAGGGGTGACGCCTACCTTAAGAGGGGTGGCCCCGCCCACTATCTCAATCATTTTCCAATTTATTTGAGTTAAAGTTGTTCATCTTTCACTCATAGGGGCAACCAGGCCCAGTCTAGGGGTGACTAGGCCCTAAGAGGGGTGACCATGCCGTAGGAGGGGTGACCATGACCTGAAGAGGGGGTGCCATGCCCAAAGTGGTGTTTTTGCATCTTAAATGGTCGTTCTTTCCTCCCATTTGGTCGTTCCAATAGTTCTTTTGCTCATTTCATGTATCCATGAATCTATCTCTTCATTCCATGAACCCGATAGTCCATTTAGAGAATTCATTTAACCCATTTTGTCATTTGATGAACCCGTCTCATTGTTCGGGGAACCTGTTTCATCGTTTTGTCAGTCGTTCTCTATTTTTTCAATCATTCTCACCCATTCCCTAGAATAGGCAACTAGGCCTAGTGCATAGATGACCACTCCCTCAACAGGGGTGGCCAAAAACTATAGAATGGCAACTAGGCCCTGAAATAAGTGTTTTTACTTACTTTTTCATCTATTTTATCATCGTTCTTTGTCATTTTCGATCACTCTCACCTGTTACCTAGAATAGGTGGCATTTCCCACTATTTGGGTGACCTTGAACTCAATAGGGGTGGCCAAGACCTGCAAAAGGGTGACCAGGCCCTGAAACGAGTATTTTTGCTTGCTTTTTCGTTTATTTTATGATTGTTCTTTGTCATTTTTTATCGTTCTCACCCATTCCCTAGAATAGGTAGCCTTTCCCCCTCACTTGGAGACCACACCCTCAATAGGCGTGACAAAGACCTACAAAAGGGCAACCAAGCCCTAAAACGGGTGTTTTTGCTTCCTTTTTCATCAATTTTGTCATTGTTCTTTGTCATTTTTGATCCTTCTCACTCGTTCCCTAGAATAGGCAGCCTTGAACCCTAGTTGGGTGACCATTCCCTCAATAGGGGTAGCTAGGACCTATAAAAGGGTGAGCAGGCCCTAAAATGGGCATTTTTGCATGCTTTTTCATTTGTTTTGTCATTGTTCTTTGTTGTTTTTATCATTCTCACCTATTCCCTAGAATAGTCAGCCTTAACCCCTAGTTGGGTGAACACACCCTCAATAGGGGAAGCCAAGACCTGTAGAGGGGCGAGAAAGCCCTGAAATAGGCATTTTTGGCTTGCTTTTTCATCCATTTTGTAATTGTTCTTTGTCGTTTTCGATCATTCTCACCCATTCCCTAGAATAGGCAGCCTTTCCCCCTAGTTGGGAAACCATACCCTCAACAAGGGTGGCCAGGACTTGTAGAAGGGTGACCAGGCCCTAAAATGGGCATTTTTGCTTGCTTTTTCAACCATTTTGTTAGTCATTCTTTGTCATTTCCTATCATTTTTTCTCATTCTTCAAAATAGGTGACTGTCCCCTTAGCTTGGGAAACCTCTCCCTCTAGTTGGGCAGTTTTTTCCATTGGATGGGTGATTTAGCTCCAAAAATGGCCAATCTTATCTTCCATCCAAGTCGTTCTATCAACTGTTTTTGCTCATTTTCAATGAATAGGCATGTGCCACCTTCTTGAGTAAGTTTTCCATTAGTTTGGGTAAATTTCCTCTATGAACAACTAATATGGTCTCCTATTCAATCAATCTACTTATCCATTCTAAGCTTTCATCACCTTGTTCTAAGAGTCATTCTACCCTTTCGAGGATCCCTTTCCTCATTTTGAGCATCCATTCCCTCATTCTGAGTATTCCTTCATCTATTCTAAATTTTCATCTCCTTGTTTCAAGAGTTAGTCTACCCTTTTGAGCATCCATTCTCTCATTCTAAGAATTCATCTCATCATTTTGAGTATCTGTTTACTTTTTTTGCAAGTTTATCTACCCATTCCAAGGGCCAGTCTAACTGTTCCAAGAGTCCAGAAACCAGATAGGTTACCATGCCCCAGATATAGGTGACAGGCCCAGTGGATAGGTGACCTTTCCCTCCAGTCCATTTGCATCTTCCATTCATCAGTGATCTTCACTTCACTTCATCTACAGGTCATCCATTCATCATCTAAATCAAATAGGTACATCTTAGAACAACTCTAGGTTATGTATCCATCATCGTTTTCTTGATCCAAATCCCCTAAACTTCATTTTAGAGGTTATTATCCAAATTAACTTAGGTGTCTACATTTTATTGGCATCACTCACATCTTCTCAGGATTTTCATCTGTCTTGAGTCGGTTATCATCTTCATCCCAATCAATCCACTTTCAATCTCAAGGTGGATTCAGTGCCGCTATCATCTATTCATCATTTTATCTGATCAATTAACACCTTAAGTCACCTAGGGTGATCTCTTAATATGGTTTAGAATCCCTTTCCTCATCCTATCTAATCCATCACCTAATCTTATCAAATTGTCTCATCAATCAATATTATCCAATCTAATCCCATCACATCCTCCAATCATCATTAGCTAAGCTTTGATCCAATCCCAATCTGAGCTTTAGTCCACCTACATCCAAGATCTTCTAATATCAAAACAAATATTTAAATTTTCATCTTCTTTTCTTTCCTTATAATCATCTATTCCCATCTTTTCAATCTATATCCATCCCATTTGACATCATGAATCCTTATCCTCCATTAATGCAACCAAAAATAGTAGTCAAGGGTAATCCTAATTACATTGACAATGATAATGAAAGTCTTGTTGATCAAGATGTATATGACATAGATCCCCTTGATGCTATCATTGCTAGCAAGATTTCCCCAAGTGTCATCCAAAATCCAATCACCTCTCCAAGTTATCCCATTATGTCTCTATCCACACCTAATAACACTCCTTATGCTACCTTTGACAAGGGATATCCATTATCTTCCTCACTTGCATCTCCATCATATCCTTCATCTACATCATTTTCTTATCCACCACCTACATCCTCTTATCCCAACCTATCCTCCAAATCTTCCCATCCTAATCTACCATCCCAATACTCCTATTACGGTTCCCCATCCATGTCCCCCTATCCTCATCCTCCTTACTAGTCTACCCATTCTAATCCTACATCCACACCTTCTTATCTTAATCCTACGCCCCCATCAACCTATCCTAATCTAGTATCAACATCTTCCTATCCTAATCAACCATCCCAATATTCCTATCTTAATTTCCCATCTGCTTCCCCTAACATCAATCCATCATCCATGTCTTCCTATTCTAGTTCACCATCCTGATATCCCTACCTTAACCCTCCATCCAATCCTAATCCTCCACCTACTCTTAGTCTTCCATCCAATCCCATTCCTCCATCTAATCCTATTCCACCACTCTAAAATCCCAATCCTTCACCAATCCCTAATCCTTCATCTATGCCCATCACCCTAGCCAAGCCTAGAGTATGTAAGTTTCTCACTCTAGAAGTTATCCAAGGACTTATGAAAAAGAAGACATCCCCCACTCCACACATTGCAGTCATGGAACCATGCTATCACAATCCATCATCTACGATCCCTAGTGATGAGACCTTTCTTCGCACCACACCTATCATTGATTTTACCACCCTTGACACCACTCAAACCGTTGAAACCATCACACCTACCGAATCTATTGAACCCCCATCTCCTACCTCGAGATCCATTGAACCCATCAAAGATAACCAAATCCAATCCACTCCTCCTGCTCCTAGATCCATCTAAATCCCCTCTCATGAACTTCATGAATCCTCCATCCTTCCATCTCCCCCACTTGAGGAGTCTTTTTGACACTCTATTATCATGCCACCCACACCAAAAGAGTCATCCCAAGAGTTTGATCCAAATCATAACAACATGTCCCCTCCTCTCGATCATCTATTCCATCTCAAGATTATAGTCCCCCATCCATTCCATCCCATGATCCTCTTGTCACTCAAGATTCTACCACTCCATCTCATGAGCCCTTATCTCCATCTCCACGATAAGATCATACTGGTAAATAGCCAAAAATAAATCTAAGAAGTCAACAAAAGCCACTTCCATGTCTATCTAAAAAGTAGCATCAACATTTATTAGTACAAAGGGCATCCTCATGTAGAGATAGGTTCCCAAAGGTTTAGTAAATTCTATTTTGTACTGCTCTCATTCTCTCACCATGACCTAGCTATGACCAGAAAATCCATCCATCATAGAAAGCAACTCACAACCTATCACCTTCTCTAGAATTGCTTCCATGTTAGGTAAAAGGTAATTATCTTTCAAAGATGCAACATTGAGGTTCCTGAAATCCACAAATAATCTCAAGTTGCCATTCTTTTTTTTAATACGAACCAAATTCGACACCCAAGTAGAGTGTCTTATAGGTTTTTAGAAAACCTCAAAACATTTAAAAATTTCTAAAACATCTTGAAAATACCAAAAAAAACATCAAAACATTTCAAAAACATCAAAAACATCCAAATATTTGAAAAAAATCCATCTATCTCATCTTGTTTTCACCTGCAATAAATATCTGTTCATAATAAATCAATCATCATCCTCAACCTTTGGTAAGGTAATCGGAAACAAGTCTGGTAGTCCAAAAGTGAAAACTCAAACGTTAGGGTCTCAAGTCTAGGTCAATACGTAAACAAGTTGGTCAACTCTTTGTGCCAATAGCTTATCATCCAATCAGTCCCAAATCAATCATCTAATATCATCATGTCCTAGGATGCATCCTTCATACAATGGACATCGACATCAAGCATCACCATAGTTTAGTCTTGGTTAGCGGTATGAAGAGCATTAGCTCATGTGTTTACTTTATCTTTGTCTTTTTGATTATCTTATTGTGCTCATTCCAATGACCTCTCAATGATGTCCAAACAAAGGGATTTAGTGAGAAAGGAATGGGGCAATGATCATTATCTTTTTATTTGATGTTCTTGTTGGATATTCTTGTAATATAATTTGGTTATGCATGCTTTGCTTGATTTGTAGGGAGGGTGTTTTAGGTGTCTTGTTGACCACATAGGAAGGATTTCTTTTCTATGTTTTGTTCTAAGATATTTGAGATATCTAAACTATATTTTGAATAAGGTTTTGTATGTCAGGTGTGAATAGTACTCCTATCTGATTGTCGAGTCAAAGTTCATCACACTAGGTGGAACACCATCCTAGTTCTTTATACCTTGATGCATCATGCTTATGTGTGTTATCAAACATAAGGTAAGTAGCCCTTTTAAAGTCTCAATTCCTAATAAGCAAATCATCCATCTCTCATCATCATAAAGTTGGCTTATTGAATCCTGTTGTCATCATCTCATTTCTTCTTTCTTCTCTCTGTGCTAACAGTTAATCATCCTTTCCAATGCATCCAAAAAACATTAGCATACATAAATCTCATAATCATAGCATATTACATTATCCATCTCATCCATCTCACATGCATTACATTACCATTTTAAGTTGTTTAGGATAATATAGATTGGTTATTCTAAGCATCTTAAAACCATTAGCATACTACATATCATATCATATCATATAAGAAACACTAATCATCTCACATGCATTTTCATCATCATAATATAGATTTGTTAGTATAAGCATCTCATAAATCATACATTTTCATAAAACATCCATTGCATAACCATATAGGCATCATCCATCTCATCATCTCACATGCAGTGCATCATAATTTTAAGTTGTTTAGGATAATATAGATTGGTTATTCTAAGCATCTTGAAACCATCTCATCTGCATTATCATCATAACTATCCATACGTCCATTTGGAACCTCTTTGTGATGATATTGAATCTCAAATCAAAAAAAAATTCAATCGATCTCTCGAGGGGGCAATGTACCAGTATACTTCTTTCTGCTAAGGCATCCGAAAAAAATAGATTTTTTTTTAATTTTGATCTCAGCAAGTTTATTCTTTGAACCAACACAATAGATGCATTGCTTCAAAGAGGGGCAAAATGTAGACATGCAAAATCAACATCATGCATCTAAATCTAACTAATTAACATCAAATTCTTCTGTTAATCAAATAAATCAATTTATTCAATTAAATTCCTCCTTTAATTAAATAAATCAACTTTATTTAATTTAATCCTCACATACCTCTTTTATTAAATAAATAAATTTAATTTAATCAAATCCTAACATCCCTCTTTTAATTAAATAATTCACTTTATTTAATTAGTCTCTAAAGTCATCCATTTAAATTAAATAAATTCATCTTTATTTGATTTAACACTAACATCATCATATTTGATTAAATAAATCAAATCTTTATTTAATTAAATCTAAAATCATTTTCTTCTCATTTTGATTTATTTTAATCCTAAAATCTTTGTCAAAAGTCAAAATCACCTAATCTTCACTTAAATTAATCAAACCATGATTAATCCTAATTCTAATCACTCCAATCCTCTAGATTTTGCAACTTGTGCAAATAAATCATTTCTTTTGATTTATTAAATCTTCCTTTTTCATTCAAAAAAGGAATCAAGAGGGAATATTCTCCAAATTTGAATTCTCCCTCCCAAATGTCTTGTCCCCCAACATAGAATTTAACTCCTCTTTCATTGTCTCTTACATGTCTCCCACTTGGCATTTAAGACTCTTTCTTCTCCCTCCAACAAGCCAACTTTCAAATTTCAAATCTGAACCTAATAGCATTTATCATGCACAATGACCAAAATGTGCACAACCTTCCTCCATTTACATGTTGACAAGTGGCATCTTGTCATTGTCTCATGTTTTGTCCCACATCCTCCCTGTTTTACATTCTTCCATCCTTCTTTGTTATAAATAGAGGCCTCCTCTATTGTATTTATCCTACACAATCTTCTCCACAATCTCAATCATTTGAATCCACATCCATAATCCAGGAGCTTATCAAGGATTGGGAAATGGATTCTTTCCACATCAAATAAGAACCAATCCATTATGATATAGGGTTTGATTCAGGTTATTGTGTATTTTATTTAGCTTCCTTGTTTCCTTTGATTGCATACTTAACATGATTTAGTATTTCATAAAGATGTTTTGGTTTTCTTTGCTTTAAATGATTAACCATGTTAATGTATGTTGAAGCTTTGAGCATTTGTAGATTTTAACATCCACAAAAAAAAATATTCCCTATAGGATTTTAAATCATCATAGAACCATGTGAATACATGTCTATATTTTCGCAGCAAGGCAATTAACATTGTTCTCACATGTGGCTTCATCCTTTTTCCTATGTATACCTTTTTAGGAGCATTTTCTGTTCTCAAATTTGTTTCCTCTAAATCCTCTTTATGTGCACTGGCTTATTTTACATTTGACATATCTAGGCCATCAAAGACCCTCTCAAGTGCAATGAGTCCCTTAGGGATTTTATTGGTTTTCAACTGAATGACTTCATTACCAAACAATGTATCCTTTCGATCAATTTCCACAACATATGAACTGAAGTCAATCTCTTGATTATCATACTTATCAACACAATGTAAGAATATCAACATGTCAATATCATCATCAAACACCTACCAATTGTAGATGTTATCAAGCACTACAAGCCTTGTTTGTACCTCAATTTGTGAGACACCATCAAAAGTCACATCATCAAGCTTGACTGCAATATTAGCCAATAGGTCTGCTATGAATTTTTGTCCTCTCTCTATCTAATCTATCCCAAAGGCATACTAGTGCGAAACCCTACTTCTCTAATGGTGGGTATCTAATCTCAATATTTTTGAAGGGAGAACTCATAAAAGCTAAGGGCTATTTATCCCCTTCTCCTTTCCGCTACGTCAAAATAGTAGCACACAAATGATCAGATGCGAAATAATAAATGTAAAAAGGCATTAAATAGTCGAGACTGGTTAAAAAAGGTGCCTCTGAGATAGACTATTTGATTTATGTGAAGGCAACCTTAGCCTCATTACTCCATTCAATCTTCGCATCTTTATTCATCATCTCATTGAGGGGTTTAACATTTTTTATGAATCTGGTTATGAACTTTGTTACGAAGTTTATCTTTCTGAAGAAAGACCACATTTCCTTTTTTTTTCCTGGTATGGTGAGTTTTAAGATGGATTCCACTCTATTTGGGTCTATTTAAATCCATATTTTTGATATTATATGACCTAGAAGTTTTCCTTCTGAGACCCCGAACACACATTTCTTTGAGTTGAGGGATACATTGTAACTTATACATTTTCGAAAGACCTTTGACAAGTTAGCAACATGGTATTCCCTATTTTTGGAAGATATAGTTAGATCATCCATGTAAATGATAATACATTTACCTACCAGATCCTTAAATGCAATGTATATCCCAAGCTGAAAGGAGGCTCCAGCATTGATGAGATCAAATGGCATCTTTCGGTAGGAAAATGTCCCCCACTTAGTAGTGAAAGTAGTCTTCATTCTATCTTCACAGTTAACCAACACTTGATTGTATCCTAAATAGCCATCCAAAAATGACATCATTTGCAAGTCGTTAACTATCTGCAACACCTTGTCAAGAGAAGGAAGTAGGTAGTTATCTTTCTTTGAAGCTTTTTTGAGGTTTCTAAAGTCGACACAATTTGATTTACCCACTCTTTTTATGAATAGGC
Organism: Sequoia sempervirens; assembly: GCA_007258455.2. Taxonomy (NCBI): domain Eukaryota; kingdom Viridiplantae; phylum Streptophyta; class Pinopsida; order Cupressales; family Cupressaceae; genus Sequoia; species Sequoia sempervirens. Next base: position 21,737 of record VDFB02168113.1, read on the forward strand.
ACCAGATTTGCAACCCAAGTTAAATGCCTGACCGAAAAAATTATTCTTACTGATAGTAGCTTTTGTACCTCTTTAAGGATCAGAGGTTTGATTAAGGCATCCACTGGACATTTCTTTTGATGGAATGACTTTGCTTCAAGTTTCAAAGGGATAGTGTGCATTATCATCAAAGTATCAAAGGTTTTTGAATCCTCATACCCCCAAGCAATTGTTGTGATACCTGCTTTCAGTACACTCAAGATTTTGTCTTGAATGTCCTTCAGGCAAGTTTTGACAATGAATATATTTCTCTCTGGGCTTGAATCTTCCAAGTTGTATGATTCATACTTTCCTCCATCAATATTGGTAGGCAGTTTCTCGTGGGCATGGGGATTAGAATCAAACATCCTTTCTAGTGCTACCATTCCCTTAGGAATGTTGTTGGTATTCAGGTTCATTATACCCTCTATAGCACAATCTTCCAAATCCCAGTCTCCCTAATCCCTATCAGACTCATCAATGATCTATCCTTTGAATACATCTGAACTTGCCAAAAAGGAAAGGATATGTTGATCATCATCAAAAACCTGGAAGTTTTGGATTTTGTCAAAAATGGTTGGGATCAACACTAATTTGACAAAGAACCTTTTTAGCTTGGAATCATGCATGGGCTCCAAGGTACTAGCAACCACAATGAGCGCATCTACGATCTGGTTGTCTTCTCTAGGAATCAACTTGATACTAAAAGTGTTGAAATATTTGATCAAGTTCCATACCCTATTTCTGTATGCAGTCATCTTTTTATCGTGGCATGTGTATTGGTTGTATACTTGCTTGACTATTACCTCAGAATCTCCCATTACTTCTAGAGCTGTCACTTTCTTCTGATGTACAAACATCAATCCTCTAGCAAGTTCCTTGTACTCTACAACATTATTAGTACAACAAAACTATAACTTGTAAGAAGCAAAGTAAGTTTTCCCTTTCAGGTTGGTTAGTTCTACTCCAGCTCCACTCCCACATTTAGATTTGGAACCATCAAATTTAAGGGTCCACAGTCGATCTTGGGTTGTGGTTTCTTTCTTCACATCAACTACGGGTGATTTCTTGAGAGAAATAGGTGGCGGCTTAGATTGGTTGGAGATACTAAGACCAAGAAACTGTTGTAAATGATGATTGTCAGGTATTTCATCAAGATTTAAGCAGTATGCATAAACCGTTTGATGTACCTCATCATGATCAATAGTTCTACAACTCATTTTATTTTTGAAAAATTCTCTGGGAATTGGAAGGTTAGCAAGGGCAGGGGTATTACATAATTTTTTAAGTTCTTCAGCCCCATTTCATGAATCAGAAAATATGATATGAGTTTGACCAGCTAGGGATAAGACTTCCTCTTGGGTACTATTTTTCCTTGTCAAAATAATCATATCCTTAGCTTCAAATAGAAATTGATTCAAAGATGTTTTAGAATTGTATCTACAAGTCTCTCCTAACTAACAAACATGACTCAAAATTTCCAAACACGATTAACACATCAACTCATAATGGTTTTGGTAATGGACCCGACACTAGTTTAGGGGTAACAAACTCCATAATTCAACCTCTTCTCCAAGGACCAACTTATCTTGTTACAATTTCTAAATTAAAACTTATTGGTTGATAGTGGTCATAGGTTTACTATCCTCTAAAGTTGGTGAGCAATCATTGTCAAACATTGAAAATCGTGATTTCTTCCCTTCTATAAACACCTATCTCAAATTCAAAATAGGCTACTTCATTGGGATGGTCATACTCAGTGTTCATATGCTTCAAGTAGCACTCACTTTCAATCCTAATCCGAGTTGCTACCCCTCTCCATGACAACCACATGTGCGAGAAGTCGAGGGAGAGGTAACCTCCTATAGCCTTCATCAAGTCTCTACTTAACAGCATGCCATACATTTCAGGAATATCAACAATCTAAATATCCATATAACTTTGAATCTATGGGTCTGATCTAATTTATACATGTACATTTTTAAATTCCCCTATGACATTGACTTTAGTTTTGTCCAACTGTATGACTTTCTTATGAGTTTGAATAGCCTGGGCTAAGCCTAACTTTTTTGAAATAGAAAATGACTTAATGTTACCTGAGGCTCTAGAATCCAAAAGGAAGCTATGTAAATTATTTCCAAAAATCCTTAGATTCAAAAGGAACAGGAGTTGTCCCCATCTTACCTCTATAGAGGGTTGCATTCATGTTAGTAGATAGAGTCACCTTTGTCTTTCCTTTTAACCGATCTGCCTTGTCCAATGCCTTCAACATAATTTCACATTGAGTAGTACACCACTTTAGAATATAAAAAATGATAATGAATTCATATGTTTCTTCATTTGTGAAATGAAATGAAATTCCATTTTATTATTATTTTGTTTTGGAATGAAAACATAATTACCTTTATTTGGAAACTCGGGTGGGCCTTTTGGTGGAGGAAGATTGTTGTATGCCTTCTGATTAGGGAGGACAATATTGTTGGGAGGAGCAAATGTGGTAAACAACCCCTTATTTTGATTTCTCATAAAATCGTCTCAGCTTGAGCATCATATGTATTTACTTCTGGCTCATTTTCTCCCTACATGGGAAACTAATATTCTTCATCTGATGTTTCAAATTCCATAGCAATATCCACAGACCCACCACCTTTTTTGGGATTACCCTATGGTGATTGAGAATTAGCTTGTGTGATCTTAACCATTTTTTCCATCTCTGGGTAGTTGACTTCATAATGTACGGAAGTATCATGTAATCTACACCAATTAGTCATGAAGTTCAAATCTATAACATTTGTAGTATGTGGTTTGTCTTCATTGGCTTGATAGTTATGGGGAACTCCTCCATTATTTGGTCTAGTTTCCCATTGATGGTTGTTGGCTCTTTGGTTGTATCCCCTATTCCAATTCTGATAGTTCTAACTTTGGTAATTCTGGTTTTGGAAATTTCTTTGATTCTAATTGGTGTTACAGTTGGAATAATTGTTTTGGTTGGAATACCCTCCCTGATTCTAGTAACTTTGATTTTTATTTTAGTTTTGAGGGGGCTTGAACTTGAATTGGGTCATCTCGTTGGTCACTTGGGATAAAGTTTTCTTCAGAGTTACTAACTCTATTGTCAAATGAGCAACGCACTCACTTTCTACAATTATTATAGCTGATGGGTGGGTCATGGTGTTAGACCCTCTAGTATGATTATGAGAATTTTGAGGGTGTTGGGAGGAATCTAAAGTCCCACCATTGACCCATGGTAATGTAGGTGGAGGATGTAATTCAGCCAAAGGTCCATAGGTAGAGTGGGACATCCCTGGGACTCTATTGAATAGAGGGCTTGCATTAGGAATCCCAAGATATCTTAGGGGAGGGAAAACCCGTCCCAAACCACCTGATTGTGAACTTATCTTGTGTTGCAGTTTGATGGCCAGGTGATATACTTTAGACAGTGAATCAATGTCTGGCGCGAGGTATGTTTTTTTCATAAATAAGCCAATCAATGGGTTATGACCTTTAGGTAAGCATGTATGGCAATATTCTCAACCACTAGGTTGTTAGTGTAGGTTTTTTAATATTTATTTTTCCTACACATTATTAATCATACTTATTTTATGGAGACATGGTTTCTTTAAGGACACGTGGCATAATCCATTGATTACATGTGTCGCTCTCACCCACACTTGGGTGGTTGAGTTTCACACCCTCTTTTGGCATTTTATGCCACCTCACAAAACCACTATCTCATCTCTTTCTGAGTAGGTTATGCCACATGTTTTGCATTTTCCAAGTAGGCATAAATCCCACCTAATTTGGTTATATGGGAGTTATTACCCCTCTTGGAATTATGTGTCCATATTCAACTATATAATCAACACTCACCTCTCCCTCCTATCTAGTTTAGATGAGTTCATATCAAACTCAAAAATTTCAAAGGAGTGTTGATACATATTGTATATTTTGAGTGTGATAATATCATATTCAGTTATTGAACCATATTCCAACATTTCATCCTCTTGTTTCTCTCATGTATAAGGTTTATCTTAGTCTTGCAGGTGATCTTGGGTGATAAAGTTCATCAACAAATATTACATGGTATTTGATGCAGAGTACGGTGGAGTAGGTTCAAACAACACAATTTATCGACTTCTTCAAGTTTCAAACCCTAACTATGGTGGCTTAACTCACAATTTCACAATTCTCCTTCTAGGTCTCCAAACCTAGGTTTTCAGGCATACCTTTTAGAGAAGGCCATTTCTCCATAAACCCTTGACCATCTCAAATTCCCATTAGGATCCTTTATAACATATCTCATTTGATAATATGGTTGTTTTGAAACAAATCTTTCAATTTTGACTAGCTATGCTGCTCCAAGGCCAAATTAGGCCACTTTTCCAAAGCAAGTGTATGGAAATCAAACACCAGACACTAAATATTCTCTTAAAAAGATTTAACATGTCATATATGGTCCCAATATGTAGTTTATTCCACCAAAACCCATCAAAAATGTGTTGTCACCCTAAATCCCTATCCTAACTAAGACTAACACATGAAGATGTTAGGCTAGGGCTTGGACAAAACCACCCCAAACTCCATCCCCTACTCTCAACAACACCTAGAGAGAAGAATATTAGGTTCCACCTGATATCAACTCTTCACTGATGTTCCATGCTTATTGATATCATCTTCTAACATCTATGTTGCATCTTCAGGGGGTAAACCTTGCCACTTCATAAGATATTCATTATAGACGTTGTGCCTTGTTCTCTCACTTATTTTGTTTCTAAAATGGATTCAAGCTTCAATGTCTCAGTAGGTGGTAGATCTTTGACCCAATCTTCATCAACAACATCTACATCAGCACCTATGCCTACATCAAAAAATCCCTTGAAAGGGTATAGGTGAGCAACATTAAAGATAGGAGAGATAGCAACTCCAGGAGGGAGTTCTATCTCATACACATTAGCTCCAAACTTATGGACCACTCTACAAGGCTCAATATTCTTCATCAACAACTTGGTGTATTTTCCCTTTGGTAACCTTTCCTTCTTCAAATGTGCAAGGATCGAGTCTCCCACCTTGAACTGTACATCCCTTCTTTTCAAGTCAACATGCTTCTTATACATTTCAACACTCTTTTGCAAATTTTCTCTAACTTGTTGATGTATCTCCCTCATAGCTTCTAAAAATGCTTCTCCCTTAGCATTCCTCTTTTCCATTCCTTTCAAATCCCTAAGTTCAAATACACCTCTTGGCTTCAGACCATACACCACTTCAAAAGGGATTTTCCCAATGCTTTTATTGAATAAATCATTGTAAGCATATTCAACTTGAGGAAGAACCAAATCCCATTGTTGTCCATGCTCCTTTGTGAGACATCTAAAGATATTTCCAAGTGATCTATTGACCACTTCATTCTTCCCATCTATTTGTGGATGATAGAAAACACTAAAGGTCAAATTATTTCCAATCTTCCTGCAAAGGGTCCTCCAAAAGTGACCAATGAACTTTGAATCCCTATCTGAAACAATTCTTAATGGAAGACCATGAATTCTAACTATTTATTTGAAGAATAACCCTACAATATGAGAAGCATCATTTGTATGTTTGCATGGAATAAAGTGAGCCATCTTACTAAATCTATCCACAACAACAAATACATTGTCATAAACCCTTTGAGTTCTTGGAAAACCTAATACAAAATACATGCTTAAACTCTCCCATGGTCTGTTAGGTATTGGTAAGGGCTGATAAATTCCTACACTAGAAGTAGAACCCTTGGCTCTTTGGAAAATTGTAAAACTTTCCACAAACTTTCTAACATCTACTTGCATCTTTGGCCAAAAATAGGATCTTCTTACTTGATCCAATGTCTTATCAACCCCAAAATTTCCTCCTAAATTGTCACAATGTTTCTCTTTTATCAAATTAGTTCTCATGGAGCACCTTGGTATACATAATTGAGCACCTTTAAAAAACAAGCCATCTTGCAATAGTAAATCATAATATTCCTCATGGAAAGCATCTTTAAACTAAACACAAATAGAATATACCTCTTTAAAGTCTTCATCCTCAACATACATATCCTTCAAGGCTTCTATTCCCACACTCTAAAGTTGTATTTCATGCACCAACATTGACCTCCAACTTAGAGAATCAACTACCTTGTTGGATTGGTATTTTTTGTGTTTAATGGTGAAGGTATAGCTCTGTAAATACTCTACCCATTTTACATGTCTATGACTTAGCTTGTCTTGACTATTTAGGAATTATAAGGCATGGTTGTCAGTGAAAACAATGAACTCCTTGGGAAAAAGGTAGTGTCTCCACTTCTTAAGGGCCTACACCATTGCATACAACTCCAAATCATATGATGAATACCTTCTTTTGGCTTCATTAAGCTTTTCACTAAAGAAAGCCACTAGTCTGCCCTCTTCACTTAAAACTACAATAATTGCAAAGCCACTTGCATCACACTCTATAGTGAAAACCTTGTTGAAATTAGGTAAAGAAAGGATAGGTTGTGCAACTTCAAATAATTAAAGCTTTTTTCTACCTCATCAATCCACTGAAACCTCTTTTTTTTATCTCCTTTAATGGTGTCAATAATAGGTGAGCAGATGTAACTAAAATTCTTGATAAATTTCCTATAGAAACTTACAAGTCCATGAAAGCTTCTTACCTCTCCTACTGATTTTGGATTTGGCCAACTAAGAATTGCCTCTACTTTTGTGGGATCCATCTTCAATGATCCCTTGGAGATCACAAGACCAAGATACACTAGCTCTTCTTTCATAAATTCACATTTTTTTAGGTTTATCATTAACTTCTCTTTATTCAATTTCTGCAAAACCATGTCAAGATGATGCAAGTGCTCTTCCTTAGTCTTGCTAAACAGAAGAATTTCATTTAAATATACAACATATTTTTCAATGAAAAGCTTCAAAACCTCATTGATTAACCTCATAAATGTACTCAGAGCATTTGACCGTCCAAAGGGCATTACCATCCACTCATATAGACCTTCATTGGTTTTAAATGCAATTTTCATTCATCTCCTTCCCTTATCCTAATCTGATGATAACCATTTTTTAAGTCAATCTTTGAGAAATAACATGCACCTCCCAAGTAGTACATTAGATCCTCCATTCTAGGTATTGGAAACCTATATCTGATGGTAATTTTGTTGATTTCCCTTGAGTCAATACACATTCTCCAATCCCCATCCTTTTTAGGAGATAAAATAGTAGGGATAGCACAAGGGCTCAAACTTTCCCTTATTAGACCTTTATCTAACAATTCTTGGACCTGCCTTCTTATTTCTTCATTTTGTTTAGGGGTCATCTTGTATGTAGCCATATTTGGCAAATAGGTACCAGCGATTAGGTCTATATGATGGCTTACATCTCACATGGGAGGAAAAGAAATTGGAAACTCATCAACTGCAATGTCCATGTACTTGTCTAACAAAGCTTGAACTTCACTAGGTACATCCTCAATCTTGTTTGCTGCTAAAGAGATTTAGGTCTGATCACTAAGGAAAATCCCTGACCACCTTCATCCTTCAATGTTTTCAAAAACTCTTTCTCCCCAAATACCATAACACTAGACCCAACTTGTTTGTCAAATTCTTCATCTTATAGAGGTTTCAAGGTGAATGAAGTCCCATCTTTGTCTATCACATAAACATTTTAATGGAAATCATGCTTGGTTTTCTAAAATATTGCTAGGGTCTTCCTAGCAACAAGTGACAAACATCCATGGGGATGATGTCACAAAGTATAATTTTATCTTTATAACCCCCAATATTAAACTCTACCCATGTTTTCTCATTGACCAATACTTGTTGACCTTTCTTTAACCAAGACACTTTGTATGGTGTGGGGTGTAGAATTCTCTTCATATTCAATTTCTCTACCATTTCTAAGGAAACCAAGTTATTAATAGAACATAAATCAACAACTACTTTGCATACCTTTCCATGTGACTTGCATGTGGTCCTTAACATGGATTTCCTTTATGGAGGCTCTTTGATTGTTGGCACCTTAATGAGTGTCCTCATCATCAAAGACTCACCTATCTCAGGAGCAGCATGTTGGGATGCTGAAGTAACACTTTCATTATCTTCCTCATGCACAATTTGAGTTGTTCACTAACCTCCATGTGAACTTGATGATTGCTTGTCTAGGCACTTCCATGTTGGATGAACAAATTGGTTACAATTGTAACATCTGTCTAAGAAGGTGTTTGACCTTCTCCCTTGTCCACCAAATATACCTCTACCACTAGGTCTTCTTCCTCTGAAATTACCTCTACCACTTGATTCACCACTTTTTTCTTAGTGGTTGCTTGATTCTCCTTGTTGCTTTTGTGACTTCCCTCTTCCACCAAAGTTGCCTCTACCTTTGAAATTATTTCCCTTTCCTCTTCCTTGTTGCTCTTGTCTCCTTTTGATCCTTTCCTCTACCTTGACAACCAATTGAAAACACTCCTCAACTGTCCTAGGTGTATTGAGACCAATTTCATCTTGAATGTTGAGTCCAATCCCATTTAGATACCTTACAACCTTTTCTACCTCATCTTCAGTATGTCCTGCTCTAATACTCAACTTATGGAACTCTTTAGTATATTCCATCAAATCTAATTCCTTTTGTTTTAAATTTTGCAGCTTCCTACAGGTCTGAATTGCATAATCTGTCGGCAGAAATTATGCTTTCACCTTCACCACCATTTTATCCCATGAACTTATCTTAGACTTTTCTTTCTTTACTCTTTCCTCTTGAACATAGTTCCACCATGTTAGGGTAGGGCCCTTCAACTTGGTTTTTTTAAACTTCACCTTCTTATTGTGTTCTATCTCTTCAAACTCAAAAAAATTATCAAGAGCATCTATCCAACCCAATACTTCTTCACTATCCATCTTTCTATCATGCATAGGCACTTCTACCTTCACCTTTAGAGTATTATCCCCCTTGACAGCCTTTAGCATCCTAACCATTCTCATCTCTCCAGGGTCCAAGTCCTCATCATCATGGACTCCTACTGGAGGGTTCTCACTCTCACCCTCATCCTCTTTATCACTTTGGTCCCCACTGACCATACCTCTTATTTGGTTCTTCTCCAGGCTGTAATTTTAGCAAGGGAAGCTTCATGAGACTCCTTATAAAGTCTCACCTCATTTCCATATTGTTCCTTCAGTTCTCTAACTTATTTGGTCATTGAATTGCTCTTTGGAGGCATCTTGCTTATGCGAATTTTCATCCACTTTTCCACTTCTTAATCAGAACCTATGCTCTGATACCACCTGATGTAGATTAGGGTAGAGTAGGTTCAAACAACACAATTTATCAACTTCTTCAAGTTTCAAACCCTAACTATGGTGGCTTAACTCATAATTTCACAATTCTCCTCCTAGGTTTTTAGGCATATCGTTTAGAGAAGGCCATTTCTCCACAAACCCTTGACTATATCAGATACCCATTAGGATCCTTTATAACATATCTCATTTAAGAATATGGTTGTTTTGAAACAAATCTTTCAATTTTGACTTGCTATGTTGCTCCAAGGCTAAATTAGGCCACTTTTCAAAAGCAAGTGTATGGAAATCAAACACCAGGCACCAAATCTTCACTCCAAAAGCTTTAAAATTTCATATAGGGTCCCAATATGTAGTTTATTCCACCAATACTCATCACAAATTTTTGTCACCCTAAATCCCTAACCTAGCTAAGCCTAACACATGAAGATTTTAGGTTAGGCCTTGGAAAAAACCACCCCAAACTCCATCCCCTACTCTCAACAACAAAAAAATCACTGAAAACATGTTCAACCCTTCCATTCCACTCAGTTTGGCCAATTTTCAATTGTGGAATGGATTGCAAATCATTATTTTAGTTTACAAACCCTTAAACCTAGGGTTTGTAGGCGGGTTGTAGGAAAATGTTTCAAATAGACTTATTTCTCAATAAAAATTAACATAACCACATCCAAATCAAAGTAGATTCACTGTATTAACTTTTCACATGCATTTCAAATCTCAAATCAATTGTACGAAGCCATACAGATTTAGAAACTAAAAAATATGCAAAAAACAAAGCTTATTTAATTGCTTGTCCACCAAAATCTCTTCAAAAGTGTTCCCTCAAATTTTTTGAGGCCTCTTAAACATGTTCTAACTAAAAACCAATGGTATACAACTTCCATTCAAATAAATGACCGTTCACCATCTCAAAATGGCAAAATTGTAAAGTTACACAAGCAACTTTTGTAACATTTTTGCAATATATACAAAACTTAACTAACTGACCCTATATGACCCAAATACATCAAAAATTGTCACAATGGACCTTATTACATCCAAACAAGTGATAAAACACATCAAACTCAACCTAAGACACCTATTGACAACAAAAAACCCAAAATTGCCATGGTGCTCCTGCACCAATATTAGAGCATCAGATCTGCAAGCTCCTTCTCAAATTTGGGAGAATTCAGAATTGATACTTCATTGGGAGCATTTTGAGTCACAATGGACGATGCGATCGAGTCCAGAAGGCCCAAAACCCCCCATTTTCATATATAATTGTCCAATTTGGACAAGGTTGAATTTGGGGGAAAAAAATTGCATGTACAACCCCTTGAATGCATTTCGAGGTGATTTTTTTTCAAAAAATATATATATTTCATATAATTTTTCTACAAATTTTTTTTCAAAACAAAAAAACAAAAGTCAAATTTTTTATGCAATTTTTCATTGTATTATTTTTGCAAAATCAAAAACAAAAATTTGAAAATAAAAGTCATTTTTCCTTGAGAAAAAAATCAAAAAATGAAAAATATAAAAAAAAAAAGAAAAAAAATTCAAAAATTCAAAAAGCAAATATCTTTTTTTTTTTGGTTTCCTATGGAGTACAGTACTTGCTTTACATAGGTACCTATAGTACAGGAATGTACGTGGGCTATCACATCTGCGAGCCCACAGTCTTAAACCGGAAACAATTTTTCTAAAGAATCTCACTGACATTTTCTATAAAAATTTCAGTGCTACCTTTTACACTTCCAATCACCCCCTTAAAAAATTCAGTGGGCTCCTTTCAAAACTCTGACTATCGCTATTTTTTAAAAGCTGGCACTAATTGAAGTTTCCAGCTAGGGTTCCCCAAAAATTAACGTCCATTTGTTGGTGAGCAATTTGAAAATTATGGCCCCACCTGCATTCAAAACCGGAAAAAAATTAAACTCAATGTAGAAGCATATTTTGAGATTTCAAAAAGATTCCTTCTAACATGTCGATAGACAGCGTCCTAGAAGATGCCAAATTTGAGTCGAAGCGGGGGGGGAGTATTCCAGCAAATGAGGAGTATATTCTTTTTTGATAGGCATCAACCCATCAAATTTAATTGGATGGTTTGCTAATGTTAGATCTGTGTCAGCATGACATCATCACCTTCTTAAAAAATTTGCCCCCCTCTCCAATTGAATTTTCATTTTTGTAGGTGAACTTTGGAGGCCCATAACTTGAGCTCATGACCTCCATTTCTGGAGTAATTTTTTTTATTTGGGGTAGAATTTCACAAGCTTCATAGTGGTGGAATCATTTTTTTCTCAAGTGATCTATATTTTCCATAAATTCAATATTCTTAGTAGATCTGAAGGACAATTCTCATTTTTTGAGCTTCAAACAGTTGTAACTTTCACATACGACCTCAGATTGAGGAAATTCTTTTTCTAAAAGTTGATATTTTTTGAGAACTACACATTGGTGTTATTTTTAGGTTCTTATTATGAGATTATTCTATAATTTTAGTATTTGGGTACAATTTTGGACATTGTAAAACTCGTAACAACTCTAGAATTAATAACATTTTGTTTCCACAGTCCATGATCATTAATAATCAAGATTTCTAGATAAAACTGTGTGCGATTTTTTCAATCAACGTTTCATATCATACTCCATGATCCATCATCAGGATGATTAGCAGATAGAGAGAGACATGAAGAATAGATAGCAGACTTGGATAGAAATAGAGGAGAGGGTGGTGAGGGAAGGTTGTAAGGCACGTGAACCAAAAAGATGAGAAAGTCAAAGGGAGGAGAAAAAATGATGGAGAAATTGCCTTTAAAGTAAAATAATTTAGATGAAGATATTAAAATTAATCAAGTATTAAATAATAACAAAATAAGGGAAGAGACTGATTTAAGAGAAACTTAAAGGGAGATATAAATTAAAAAATTGATCAATTGATATTTAGGCTAGATATTTAGCCTAAATATCAAACGTAAATAAAATCTAACCTAAAATAGAATCTTAAATCTTAAAATAAAACAAAAACAAATTTAAGAAAAACTTAATATATAAATATAATATTTGCCAATATTTTATAATTTAGGCTAAAATTGATCAACTAACACGGTAAGGGATTTAGCCTAAATATCTAACGTAAATAAAATAATTCAAACCTAAAATAAAATGTACTATAAATAAGAGAACTTAGTAATCTAAATATTGTAATCATGTTAAAAGGCTATAAATATTAAGAACAATTATCTTAGGATATTATATAATTTAAATATTGAAATAACAATAAAGAAATATAATATATTATCTTAGGATATTCTATAATTAAAATATTGAAATAACAATTATTAATAAAATAATGGCTATAAGAAATTTAATATATATATATATATGAAATTTAATATATACAGTATTCAATAACATAATTCTACAAAAATAAGTGAAAGAGACAAATTAACGAGAAGATGAAGTAAGGTTTGGATAATTCTAAATAAGATAAGTGAAAAGGACAAATTTAAGAGAAACTAAATAGGAGATATAAATTATGACAAGAATTTGAAAGGAGAAATTAAGATTAAGAACATGAAGGAAACAATTGAAATATCCAGTACAAGAAAACACGACCTAATAAATAAAACCAAAAAAGAGACACAAATTAAGACAAATAAAAAAGGAACTAAAACTAAACAAGAATGGAGAAGAACAACGAGAATAAGAGATAAATAAGAGAAAAATTGTGACTACGAGAAGAAAAGGATGAGGGAAAGAGAAACGAGGAAGGGCAAGAAAGTGGGAGGAACATGGAAGAGAAAGGAAGGGAAAGCACATGTGGGATGAGGAGGATGGAGAGTAAACCGGAAACCCGAAAGAGCAGGGGAAGGGGAAAACCGAGCAAGGTGTGATGGGGCAGGGTTGGCACAACCAGACGGGGGAGAGGGGATTACTAGGGATTAGGAGGGAAGGCATTGAGGTTGTTAAGGAGGGGTTTCCAAGAGAAACTCAAAGCCCAACCTCCATCTCGATTAAGGTTGGAGGGGTGATTATTGATTTCAATGGCCTCTTTGAGTTTTCTCTTGAAGAGGTTGTCTTCATTGAACAAGATTTTGGTGTCTTCTAAGACAATATGATGCTTTGTCTTGAAGGAGTGTTCAGCTAGAGCAGATTTGGATATACGTTCATGTCTTATGTCAGCTCAATGCTCTTTGATTCTTGTGTTGATGGAGCGTCCTGTTTCTCCAATGTAGGGGATACCGCAGGAACACGACACTTTATAGACACCGGATTTGAGGAAATGATCTTGGGGGTCTTTGGGGGAAGGAATGTGGTTCCTAACGGTGAAGATGGGCTTGAAAGTGCAATTGATGCCTTTTTTGAGGAGGATCTTGGCAATTTTTTGAGAGACACCCTCAACATAGGGGAGGGTGGCTAAGGGAAAGGAAGGGGGGCGGGACGCTGATGGTTGGAGAGTGAGCCTTGCTTTGGCTTGGCTGATTGCTCTATTGATTTGTTTCCTTTTGTACCCATTTAATGAGAAGACATGGATAAGGTGGGCCAATTCTTGGTCTAGGTGCTCACTGTCACAAATTACAAAAGCTCTGTGAGCTAGGGATTTGAGGACCCCAGATTTTTGGCAAGGGTGATGGTGCGATGAAGAGTGAAGGTAAAGGTCAGTGTGGGTAGATTTTCGAAAGATAGAACGAGATAAAGAACCATCGGTTTTCTTGATGAGAAGAATATCAAGGAAAGAAAGTTGGTTGTCTGATTCAATTTCCTTGGTGAAAGCGATGTGAGGAGAAATGTTGTTTAAGTGGGAATGGAATTCTTCTAGTTTTTTAAGGCCATGTGACCAACAAATATTAGTGTCATCTACATAACGTTTCCACCACTTTGGTTTGAGGGGGAACGAATGGAGAGCGATATCTTCAAAGTGTTCCATGTAGAGGTTGGCCACGATGGGAGAAAGGGGGGAGCCCATGGCAACCCCATCGACTTGTTCATAAATTACACCTTGGAAGGAAAAGAAGGTAGATCTAAGACATAACTCAACTAAGGAAGCAATTTCATGGTTTGCTTTTTGCTTGATAAGCTCAATTGAGTCATGTAAGGGGACTTTGGTGAAGAGGGAGACAACATCGAAGCTAACCAGAATATCATTATTATCTAGTTTCTTATCTTTGATGAAATCAACAAAATGGGATGAGTTTTTTACAAAGGAGTTTGATTTACCAACGAGAGGTGAGATAAGTTTGGCAAGATGGGTTGCCAGACGGTAGGTAGGAGAATTAATGGTATCAACGATAGGTCGGGGGTGCCACTTATAAATTTGTAAATACACTAATTATAAAGTGCCACCATTATATTTTTCTAAGGGGTATCATTGATTGATGAATTTGTGGGGGGGGGGAGATCTTGTGGTGTTTGATTTCTTTCATTTCTTTTACTATGTGTTAGTATAATGGGGAAATCTCAAATTGAACTCCTAACTCCATATAATTATGCATCATGGAAACAATTAGTATGGAATTATCTAAGGGGAAAATGTTGTATAGGCTATGTAAAATAATCTATTCTTGAACCTACTGATGTTGGTGCAAAAAAATTGTGAGAGATCAATCGTGAGAAAACTCTTGGTTACATTTGTTCACTAGTCTCTTTTGATTTACAATTTCATCTTGAATCATGCAAGAAACCTAAGGAGGCTTGGGAGACTCTTGAAAACTTATATGGTAAAACTAATTAGATTAGAGATTATCAAATTGATAATGATTTGATGAATCTTGATCCAAAAAATTTCAACCACATCCAAGACTTATCTCCAAGATTAAGCAACTAAGAACATAGCTAAGGATTGCAAGATTGATAAGGGGGATTTATAGTTGATTTTGAATGTGTTATCCAAGCTTGGTGCTGAGTATTCTGTGTTTGTTTCTAGCTTTCACACCAATATGATTTCTATGGGAATTGCATATGTTTTTCCTACATTTGATGCATTTTCAGATCTTCTAATCCAAGAGGAAGTGAAGCTTATTCAAATGGGTCTCATCAAGGTTTCCAAGTCACAAGCATTGATGGCTAGTGACTCTAAGGTATAGAAAGAATCAGGGCATCTTGATTAGAAATAAAAGAAGGAAAAGAACAAGCCACATAAATAATTTGAATCATCTTCCTCAAAAGGGGAATCATCTAAGGAGAAGCCCACTTGTGCATATTGCAAGAAATTTGGGCATGATGAACATCAACATTATTTAAAACAAATTGATGAGTTGAAGAATCTTTAGCAAAGAATAAAATCAATTTACCTTCAACTGTGTCAAAGGATTCATCATCTTCTTCTCAACCAAAGTTAGAGAAACAAAAGGGGAAAGAACTTGTTGCAATTGTAGATTCTAAGTCAAGGAGATGGATCCTTGATTCTTGAGCTTCACATCACATGGCTTCATCAAAGAGTATGTTCTCTTCATTTCAAACTTATTCATCACCAAATATCCTAATGGCTAACAACACATATGTGCATGTTTGTGGGAAAGGATCTATTGAGACAGACGAAGGATCATTCAATGATGTCCTTTGTGTTTCTTCCTTGTCAACAAATATCATTTCTATCTTATTATACATGGTGGGGAAGGAAACAGTGTCAAGTTCACACAAGATTCTATGATTATTCAAGATTTACATAGGAGAGATACTATTGCAATTAGGGAGGAAAATCATCAATCACGAGTATACACTTCACATTTTTCCTATGATGTTCCTTCTACTATTGTACACACTTAGGCATCTAGTGTGGAAATTTTTGAGGAGATTTAGTATGGTTAAGTGAATCTTGGTATCATTTCAATTGAGGTTCAAGAGACATGTGCTAACACTCCATCTTCTACATCACCTATTGTTTCTAATGATATTGGTATTGCTACATCTATGGTTTCTATTGATTTAGTACAGCAAGACATTCATTGTCTTCCAAACATAGCTACTTGGGATGATTACTTGACATACATTGTAGGTTTGTTTTGTGAGTTCTATCTTTCAAACTTGAAGGACACGATTGAGTGCATACATCTTCTCTTTGATGAAGTTTTGTCTTCTTTAGATGTTGAAGGGAAACATTTTGACCCTCTTATTCCTTACCCACATGATCATTCCTCATAGTTTGATATGATTGTGGCTACTATTGAGAAAAATTTGGAGGAGACACCTTTATCTTTAGAGGAGATACCTTTGTCTTCATATTTTGTTCTACATCCATCTCGACTAGGTTTTGGATTGTCATCTTTTGCACTGTGGCCTAAAACACTTGATTTGATGGTGATAGCTTTTGGTATCGACATGGGGACATCCAAGTAGAGTTTAGAGACATCATACATTTTCATCATTATTCCTTTATATTCCTTTCATGAATAGGAAGATATCTTTCATGCATCCTTTTTTTTCTTTCTTCCTAAGGGGAGGAATATTGTTCAATGATCTTGGATCATCTTCAACTTCTTATGTCAAGCATTCACCAATAATGTAGGAGATTCTATAGTGGAAGACTACATAGTCTCTCTTCTTCTTCTCTCTTGGGAGGAGTTTTTTCCTATGGGTTTTCTCCTTCTCATCTTTTGAGAGGTTTCATCATTGTACATGGGTTCCTATAATCATTTGCAAATCCTCTAGAACCATGTGTTGAACATAGGCAATGGTTCATGTGGTTCCTTCCTAACTATGGAAAATTAGTGATATAGGATAGTTGGGTCAATGTAGACCCAAAATTGGTTAATGAAGGCATCCTCTAAATTTTTCCAACTTGGGATGGATCCGGTAGGCAAGTTTAGGTACCAATTGTAGGCCATATCCCCTAGTGAATAGGGGAATAGTCTACATGCAACATCATGATGGGCTATTTGAGCCTGAGTGTAGGCATCTTTAAATGCCTAGATGTGCTCTTTTGCACTTCATGACTATCCATGGGCATACTTGGGATAAAACTTCTTTGGATTCTTAGGAATCTCATGTATGCCACTAGGATGGTTCCCAGTGGTGAGGGATTGTTTGCAGAGAACACCATTGGTGGTAGTGGATTGGGTTGTGCCAGCTATAATATTAATAGAATCCAAGTGGGGTAAGTGGTGGTGTTAATGGTGGTGGGATCAGATTCCTACAGGCTCTGGGTCTAGTAGGATATCTAAGTTCAACTAATGGTTTTAGATTTGTAGCAGATCTGAGAACTCATTCAAACCTATATGGTGAAAATGACCCAATTCACTCTAGTTTGTTCCTATGGGCCCTCCTTCTAGTGCCAGTTCTATTGATGGTCAAAAGCAACACAACAACATTAAACAAAATATTTCTACTCTATTTCTCCTTAAGAAGACAAATGATCTAAAATCACCTATCATCCAAGGTCTCTGTAGTTTATTCTCAACTGTGCTATCACCATTTAGTGTTCCATGCAACTATAATGTTCAAGGGGCCTTTACTGGTAAATGGATACAAACTGGGTAGTTCAAAGTAATTTAACATGGGGGTTTTCAAATAAACATAAAATATTGATCAAGGCTTAAAATAGTAAAACATGAATACAAATCCATTTCAATTTAGACATGCAATTCTTATAATGAGCATTTTCCAATTAACTAAAACTATAGAACAACATAATTTATGAAACAATTCATACCATTTCATCCATTCACGATGTAGATTTAAAACATGCAATGATTCATCATCACTTTTTTTTTTAAATTCTCAATAATAAGCACCACAAGCTCATCACCAAGATTAACAAATCAATAAACAAGAAGAAACATCATCCATAGATAACATAATAGATGGTTTTAAACTAAAATTTTTCTATTAGTTTTCATCAAATAATAGACATTTATGCACAAAAAATGCACTCACATTAAAAATTCCATTATCTATTAGTATTATAGTTAACTTGACAAAATTTTGAAAACAAACTACTAGCATTTAAAAGCTATAAAAACTATTCAAGTGTCTTGCATAAAGCTGTAAAACAAAACTGTTTCTAGTCTTTAGGTAGCCAATCTAACTTCAATCAACCGAACTTTACAATAAGAAGAAAATTCTTAGTTATAGAAAGAATTAACATCAATTTCTCCAATCAAAAATCAAGATCCACAAATTCAAGGCTCAAATCCATTATCATAGGGGAAACTCCAGTTGAGTTTGAGTCTTATTTTGCTGAAATTCGTGCACCTAGGAAGTATACCATATGTCAATCTAGTCAAAATTTGACTAGGAGTCATTACCTTATACACTACTGATCACCATGCCCAATCCTTGGCCTATCAAAATTGACCTGGAGTTGTCCACTTCTTCAAAAATAGATCTAAAGATTTTTTTGTCCATAGGACACTTGGAGATGGTTGAAATTTTTGAACTGATCCTTTTCCCAAAAAATGAAATATTCCCTTTCCACTTAGCTACTTTTAGTTGTTTTGGATTCCTTATTTTTAAGATAATCATTCATATTACTAAAAATATGTTGTACTGTTTCCTCATCAGGTGCATCTACCCATTATACCCTGAACATTTCTCTTTCATATTCTATGGTAGTGGCTATGTATATATCCTGTAGCTAGGCAACATTTTGGGCAACTTTTCATACATAAAACTTGATATCCAGTAGCTAATCTAAAAGAAGACCTTCATAATCATCTCTCCAACCTATTACTCCACTGATCCTTCATTTCTTGTAAAGAAATTAAAGCAACACTTGTTGAAGCCTCTATACTAATCAATTCAACAATACTCCTTTTCACGATCTTTCTTTCCTCAAACAAGTCTTGATGAGCCTGCTACAATATTCTTTTGTGTTCCATGAGGACTTCTATTTTAAATATCAAAATATTCATACACTTATCAAGATAACCAAAATATTGATCTTCTAGAATGGTATACTCAATCACATTTTCCTTAAGAAGCCTCTTCATGTAAGGTCTGGAAAAAAAACTCACTTACTAGTTATAACTCTTAATTTCCAAATTAATTTAATAGAATAAAATTATTGTAAAATGGTGCAGACAAAGAGGAATAATTAAATAACTTTTATCACTATATTTAAATGGAATAGCATACACCCATGAATCAAGTGTATAAAAACAAGGTTATGTCATTTTAAGATATAGCCATATAGTCTTATACAAGATTTATCATATCAACAATGCATGTAAATTCAAATACTGTAAAGCAATAGTAAAATCATAAATGCAACCACAAAGGAACCATAATACAGAGATTTCATGAGTGGAAAACACTTGTGGGGATGAAAAACCACTCGCTAAATTGCCTTATCAGCTTAATAAAATGCTTCTCTGGTTACAAGATGCCTCACTGTCAATGATCAAGCTATCTTATAGAGATTCCCATTTACAACTCCATTACACTTTTCTAGATATCATGAATATCAAACATAACAAGGAACATATTGAAGTTCTTTTACAAGTCACAAAGGTCTACAAACAACATTCTCTAAGTTTCACCAATGCATCAACTTTGCATATGAAATGAAAGAAATCTCCTCACTATTATGAAATTCTTCCAAGTATTTGGAATTTTAAGACAATTCTACCTCCAATGATTTATCAAATAACACACAAGTATACTAAAAATCATAAGCCAACCACATATAGCTTTATGAAAGTAATCCTAGGCCCGTTAGAAATGCACACATGCTTATGCAATTATAACAAGAATGCTTACTTCTAAACTCATTGTTCATAGAGGTTTCAACAATAAGAGAAGAATACTATAAAAGAGTTAAGAAGGTATAACTCATGTATGTATGTGAGTACATATATAAGCTAGTGGATATATGAGTATACATTCTTATAAAATAAATACTCATGCAATCCTATTGTGTCAAGGTCCAATAATTATTAAAGAGTCATCCAGGGTTTTCGAGTTAAAGAAAGAATAATCTTTAAAAACAAAAACAGTTTCAGAACACATTTTCTTTTCAAGTTTCAAGTTTACTATAGGTAACTATATTTGCAATTATATCAAAAAATAAATAGCTCAAGAAGACCAGTTACTAATATTTAATGAACTACAACTCATTTTAACAATTCACTCCTATTTCATGTGGGAGTAACAAAATATGCCTTTATTTATTTATTCTTTCACATTGAGTGCAAAAATTCAATAAACAACTTCAATTTAAATATTTCTATCTAAAATTAGATTTATACCATAAGCACACTTCCTAATCAAATATTATTACATTTACCATTGCTCCAATCAAAATAAGCACAATAATTCTAATAAGTTAGTTCCATCACAATTTCCAATTTTAAATAGTGATTTAATATATATTCATCCATAGAATTATTATTTTTAGAATCAACATCATGATTAACTTATTCTAAAGTAAAACAAACCCGTACTGATATAAGTATATGTCCACTTTTATGTATGAACATAACTAAATTTACAAAATATCAAAGAAAATGTTATTTTACAGTAAGGATATATATACATTTCTATGATAATATATATATATATATATAGAAAATTGCAGTTTCAGTTGAAGTAACTTACATTCAGCCATATTTTAAACAAATATATATGTATACACACATTTAGTTAAATATGTATATATATATACACTTTCAGAAAATTACTTTTATAACAAAATAATAAGTAAGCTACAGCCATATAATTATTTTCTACACTCTCAGGAAATTACTTTTACAACAAAGTAAGAAGTACAACTACAACAATGTAATTATTTTCTACACTTTCAGGAAATTACATTTACAACAAAATAAGAAGTAATCTACAGCCATGTACTTATTTTCTACACTCTTAGGAAATTGCATTTACAACAAAAAAGGAAGTAAGCTATAGCCATGTTATTATTTTCTTTTAATTAAACAAAAGTAGAAACTTCTCAGCAAATTTGTTCATTACAGAATTTCTTTATTTCAAAAAATTTGTTCAATAATATAATAATATTATATATTTATATATTTACAATTTGTATATATCTATAAAAATTATAATCTTGCTCTCCAGGTATTCAATTTAAAAGGGAAAATTGTCAAAATTGGTCCAATATATAAAAATTCAATCTCAAATTTCTTTTTAGCAGCAGAAAACAAATTCATACATAATATTTTTAATATCTATATAAAGAGAGTAGAACAAAGAGAATACAGATTTGTATAGCCAAGAAGCTAAATAGATACAGTGAAAAGAACATTCAAAATATTTTAAAGGAGAAGTAAATCTTTTCACCAGCATTTATCACTTTTTAAATTTGAAATTAAAATACATGGGAAAGAGTATTTAAAAACTTGGAACCGCTTCCTGAAGATTTTCTTCTTTCCCGCTTCCACATACATTTTCATTTATATTTTGGAGAAATAAATCATCTTCTACATATATTTTCACTATCTTTTGCACAATAATAAAGAAATATTATGAAAGCTATTGTGTTGTGTTGTTGTGTTTCCTGTTATGTTTCTCCTTCTTTTAAAGATTTCTTTTAGTTTTCCAATACCTAATCTTTAAAATCAAAAATAAAATTTATTTTCACATTTATCTTTGATAAATAATAGTAAATAATTCTTTTTTTAATTGCAACTACGTAATTATTCATAGTAAATAGTGAGAAAAGGCCATTTTTAATTTGCAACAGAAATATTTATCCTTTGTAAGCAAATAAAGAAATATTATTCACTTGCAAATTAAATATTTACTCCAAATAATTAATAAAGAAAGTTCATTCAATTGGGAATAAAATAATTATTCTAAATTAACCAAGTATTATCATTTATTTGGAATAAATAAAATCTATATTAAATTTTAATTAAATCCCTCTTTATTTTATTGTACTTTTATTTCAACACTAATTAATTTAATCAAACATTGTAGAATACGAAGCATAAAAATAGGGGTTGTGACATCCTTCCCCCCTTAAGAATCATCGTCTTGATGATCAACTTAACTAAATTGATTACTTCACTATTTGTCTATCTTTCCAAGGTGTAAAAATCTTTGTTCATAATCATTAGTCATCCATAAAATTTAAACATACACAAAACAATTATTCATAAAATTTCACTAAGCTAAACACATGTTTGACAAAATAAATGCAACCAAGTTTTATGTGAGTGTGTGTATTCCATTGCTATGTTCAATTTCATAAAGCTAGGTCACCTCTACCAAACAATGTTCTCTTCATTGTAATGGTAATGGTCTTTCTATGACATTCACGAAAATAACTTTTCACTTTAGTCCACATTAGTACGCATTCAAATTCAAAAATTCTTCATAAACTTTCTTCTCATCTTCATAAGATTTAATCATCTCAATGCTTAAGTAAAATAATTAATTTTGAATATTTTCTTTATCTTCAAAATCATATTCATGCGTCTGTATACCTGTTCTTACCATACCATTATGGTTTGATAGGTTGGTCAAGTTTCCCGTGATTCCTCTTTGATATTCCTATATTATATTATACACACTTGTTCTATTTCTATCTCATTCAATTGTCAGTATCTTATGAAAGGATCAAATATTACAAAGAAAAAGACTACTACTTGGATACATGAACAATTTTAAACTAGGTCACTACTCGATCATAAGTATGTAGAAATGCATATAAAATTTCTTTGCATACCTTCTTTTACGAATGATAATCTTGTGTGTCTATATATCGTCTACACATGTCAATTCACCAAGGTATATTGTCCTTACAAAATGATTCTCATAGAGAGACTCATTTATGATGCAAGATCATCAATATACATGAATCAAAAACAACAATAATTGAATCAATACATATAATCTATATACATGTTATATCTCTACATGTGCAAGTGCATCAATCATATATTAGTATGTTTACGAATCACAACACTCTTACCAATGCTATTGCATCATACAAGCAGTATTCAAGTAATGCTATGTCATACATAAACATTGAAGTCTCTGACTATCACTCCACTCATGGTTCTAAAGTCAAAGTAAAAAACATAAAAAAAATAAAAAAATAAAAAAAATTTATACCTCTCTACTTTGTTTTACCTTAATGTTGAAAACAACCCATCTGACAAGAATATCATTTACTTCAGATACCAATCTATTTATAGCAACAAAGATTCCTATTGCTAGCATCCATACACTTACACACCTCATTATCACATCATGTCTTCATCTATTCACTCTATTGATCTTTATCTAATAAAAGAATGTATCTAATTCAATTTACTTCATACAATCTTCTATATTATACAAATCTTTTTCATATTCAAAGATATTTACTGATGGAAGGAGAACAATTATGATCATTTTGTCAACATACCTACTCGCATGAGACACTATAAAATTTGACTTTATGATGAATAACAAGCATCCCATACTACCTATTATCATCATTAGTAAACTAAAACATTAAACAAAGAAAAGTCTCAATAAGCAGAAAATGCAAACCAATTACAACAAAGCCTTCATCTTGATCAACAACATAGAAATTAGGAAGATCAACGAGTTACACAATATCATCAACATAATTAGAAACATCATAGATAAGAATTTTATTTATTAAGGGAAAGGTTCAAATTTATTACCATAGCAACCAGAATATCATATGTCAGAATGATCACCAAGAGCTGAATATTGATTCAACCAGTTACTAAATTTTACAACAAAAAGTAAATCTCATTCTATAATTGGAAATAGTAATGTAATCCTTTACTATGTTACAAATGCAGCAAGGATGCATGAAAGAGAAGTGCAATCATTTCAATTTAAAAATCAAGTCATACAATGATCTATGCAATGATACATACCCCATTTATGAATTACATAAAGAAAATAAAACATTTAATCAATCTTCAACTGCCATAACCCAGTGTTCTTTTGCAAGCTGAAGGTCAAAAGCATGGTTAAGGTGTTTTTCCCACCCAACCATGAAGCATAACACTTCCCCGGGATTCTTTCTAACTCGAAGAACACCTGGCCCTACATGAGGTGCCTAAAAACCAATAATAATAGGGCAAGAGGGAAACTCTTGATGCATGCCTAATGCCTTATATGCACTCTTACACTAGAATGAACATATTTCTTGCATATAGTATGTGGAAAAGAAACATATATATATAAATAAATTCTAGGAAATCATTATCCATCGATTTCAATGGTACAGCTCGCTTTGGCCAAAGCATATATAGAAGAAAATTTGGTTGATCTTGGAAAAGGAGATCACCTTCTCTATTAATCCACATTTTGCATCCTATCCCAGAAGGTAAGCTTAAAATTTATCACACACCACATTTCCAAGTATGGAGATGGAGGTACATCCATAACATGAAATATATAAACATAACATGTATTCCATGAATTATCCATAAATGCTCAAGAAATTTCATATAACACTATCAATGTACATGCACCAGTAAGGGTGTTACAAATCATCTATTTCAATGATACAATAAACAAGAATACATAACCTCTGGTGCCTAACTCACATAGGGTATGAATACATAATTTACCTATAGTGTCTCACTCACACAAATATGGAACATGTCTCGTACACAATGTGCATTACTCATTCAATTTTTCATACAATAAATATGGTAAGTGCATCTCTCACACAAGTGCATTGCTTGGACAAAAAGTGAAATTCAATGAGTATCAAAAGTATATCTCACACACAAATACGAAATGCATTAATTACTCAATTTCTTTATCCATACGAAGGAATCAGGAACTTATTGTCGTGCATCACTCTCACAAGAACAATAATAATATGAAATATGCATCACTCACATTAGTTTAGTGAACATTTCTCGTTCAAGTATAGATATGAGTATAGTTTAAGGCAACAATTTTTTATGATATGCATGCAATCATTCATATATAGAGGTTTCATTCACACAGAGCATGAGAAGTGCATTATTGCACAAGTATCATTCTCATATAGTGTGCATATGTACAAGTAATTTCACTGAAAACAATCAAGCATATAAGATTCATCACCTTAATCACTTCTACCTTGTGTAATAGGTAGATCAAGTCATTTATCAAATCAACTTCTATCATGAATTGCCAATGAAGATTCTCAAGACATCAGAACCTTGCATTTTCAAAAGTTCTCACTAATTCAATCAGATCCAATTCCTGAAGGAATAAGATGTTGCACCACAATCAACTTGCCTTAAGCATCCCTCATAGGTATCTCACCTTCATGAAGGTTGAACCAATATTTATTTATTATTTTCCACTTCATTTACTTCACAAGCAATTTTTTTTCTTCCTCTCATAAGAAATTTCCTATTTTCTTCTTCCCTTTTATTTTATCAACTCATTCATACTTTTTGTCATCTAAGAGATCTCTCTTCACCATATAATTCACTTATTAATTCATTTTTTGTTGCCACATCATCTTTCAAGTGTTGTTACCATAACACTATCCATCTAGGCCCACTTTAGATAACACTATAATTTACCTATCTTGACTTACTTCAGATAGCCACCATCACCCTTACTAGCATTTCATATGGAATCATGACTAAGGCGAAGAGGTCTCACACCTCCAAATTTTTGAATGATCAAATTAAACCTAAACTTCTAATTGGTTCCAAATAACCATCAAAGAATCACCCATACTAGGATTCACTATACAATACAACAGGTTCATATACTTCAATGCAACCTAAGCACAGAAGACTCGAGGCTCGAGTGTTGAACTTGAGTTCTCTAATACCAAAATTTAAGGTCCACAAAAAACTCACCTACTAATTATAACTCTTAATTTCCAAGTTAATTTAATAGAATAAAATTATTGTAAAATGGTGCAGAAAAAGAGGAATAATTAAATAACTTTTATCACTATATTTAAATGGAATAGCATACACCCATGAATCAACTGTATCAAAACAAGGTTATGTCATTTTAAGATATAGCCATATAGTCCTACACAAGATTTATCATATCAACAATGCATGTAAATTCAAATACTATAAAGAAATAGCAAAATCATAAATGCAACCACAAAGGAACCATAAAACAAAGATTTCATGAGTGGAAAACCCTCATAGGGATGAAAAAATACTCGCAAAAGTGCCTTACCAGCTTACTAATATGCTTCTCTGGTTACAAGATGCCTCACTGGCAATGATCAAGTTGTCTTATAGAGATGCCCATTTACAACTCTATTACACTTTTATAGATAACATGAATATCAGACATAACAAGGAGTAGATTGAAGTTCTTTTACAAGTCACAAAGGTCTACAAAAAACATTCTCTGAGTTTCACCAATGCATCAACTTTACATATGAAATGAAAGAAATGTCCACACTATTATGAAATGCTTCCAAGTATTTGGAATTTTAAGACAATTCTACCTCCAATGACTTATCAAATAACACACAAGTATACTAAAAATCATAAGACAACCACATACAGCTTAATGAAAGTAATCCTAGGCCCGTTAGAAATTCACACATGCTTATTCAATTAAAACAAGAATGCTTACTTTCAAACTCATTGTTCATAGAGGTTTCAACAATAAGAGAAGAATACTATAAAAGAGTTAAGAAGGTATAGCTCATGTATGTATGTGAGTACATATATAATCTAGTGGATATATGAGTATACATTCTTATAAAATAAATACTCATGCAATCCTATTGTGTCAAGGTCCAATAATTATTAAAGAGTCATCTAGGGTTTTTGAGTTAAGGAAAGAAAAATCTTTTAAAAAAACCACTTTCAAAACACATTTTCTTTTCAAGTTTCCTTTCAAGTTTACTATTGGTAACTATATTTTCAATTATATCAAAAAAGAAATAGCTCAAGAAGACCAGTTACTAATATTTAATTCTACAACTCATTTTAACAATTCACTCCTATTTCATGTCGGAGTAACAAAATATGCCTTTATTTATTTATTCTTTCACATTGAGTGCAAAAATCCAATCAACAACTTCAATTTAAATATTTCTATCTAAAGTTAGATTTATACCATAAGCACGCTTCCTAATCAAATATTATTACATTTACTATTGCTCCAATCAAAATAAGCACAATAATTCTAATAAGTTGGCTGCATCACAATTTCCAATTTTAAATACTAATTTAATATATATTCATACATAGAATTATTATTTTCAGAATTAGTATCATGATTAAAACTTATTTTGAAGTAAAACAAACCCATACTCATACAGGTATATGTCCACTATTATGTATAAACATAAGTAAATTTACAAAATATCAAAGACAATGCTATTTTACAGTAAGAATATATATGCATTTCCATGATAATATATATATATACCACAACACACACACACATTTAGTTAAATATGTATATATATACACTTAGAAAAATTACTTTACAACAAAAATAAGAAGTAAGCTACAAACTATATAATTATTTTCTCACACCATCGTGAAACCATTTCCCTTTACAACAAAGTAAGAAGCAATAACCACAACAATGTAATTATTTTCTACACTTTTAGGAAATTACATTTACAACAAAAATAAGAAGTGTAATTCCAAGCCATGTAATTATTTTCTTTTTAATTAAAAAAGTAGAAACTTCTCAAATAAAATTTCTTTTAAACAGCAAACTTATCAAGAAATTTGTTCATTACATAATTTCTTTATTTCATATTTATAAGTATACAATTTGTATATATATATCTATAAATATTATAATCTTGCTCTCCGTGTATTCAATTTAAAAGGGCAAATTGTCAAATTAACTAATATATAAAAATTAATCTCAAATTTTTTTAGAAGCAAACAAAACACAAATTCATAAATAATATTTTTAATATTTATATAAATGTATTTATATAAATATATATAATTTTTTATAAAGAGAGTAGAACAAAGAGAATATAGATTTGTACAGCCAAGAAGCTAAATAGATACAGTAAAAAGAACATTCAAAATATTTAAAGGAGAAGTAAATCTTTTCGCCAACATTTATCACTTTTTACATTTGAAATTAAAATGGATGGGAAAGAGGATTTAAAAACCTGGAACCCGCTTCCTGAAGATTTTCTTCTTCTGGTTTCTCTTTCCTCTCCTGTTTTTCTTCCCTTCTCCACCCGTTCTTGATTTATTGTGTTTCAAAAACCCTCTTCTCCACATACATTTTCAGTTATATTTTGCAAAGCAATTCTCGACATACATTTTCAGTTATCTTTTGCACAACAATAAAGAAAGATTATGAAAGCTATTGTGTTGTTGTTGTTGTTGTTGTGTTTCCCGTTAGGTTTTCTCCTTCTTTTAAAGATTTCTTTTAGTTTTCCAATACCTAA